>OX442428.1:6026612-6095802 GCA_949361645.1 Spongilla lacustris
AACCATGCCTACGACACCGTTATTCCAATTCAAGGCAAATACTGAAATAAAATTCTGTTTGGTGAATATTTAAAGTCCTATAGCGCTCTTTCATCGCGTGATGTAATAGCATTCATCATCTAATTAGCCGCCATATTGGTACTCGTTTACTATGGAGAATTGAAGTATGGGTTTTACTTTAGGTATGTTACATTAGTTCAGAGTGTCGTTTAGACGTATATTATTGTGCTCTAACACAAAAATAACATTTGCGATTTTTACTTGTGCCCTAGCTAGGAGCGTGAGTAACTTATCAAAAAGTACCAGCTTAAGCCCATATATTTCCATTGTAAACCAAGCACCAAGAAGGAGGACAATAAAACAATTAAAGCCCACGCGTAATGTGACCATGCATAAAAGAGCTCTATACATCGGTTAATTAATTTAATTGCATACTAACTGGTCATCATCAACGGTTCCATGCAAGGGGGATGTCAGGACACCCTGGACACCCCCCCCCCCCCCCTCCCCCCCCCCGTATCCGCTTCTGCAGTAACTGTAAACAGTAACTGCTACTGGCGGGGGATTTACCATACACACCCCGACTCACGATCGTGTATGGGCTTGACAATTCATGGATCCGCGCCCCTAGCTGCTCTCTCATGAGAAAGATAAGGGGGCTGATTGGGTTGCGACGCCAGGGCATAGATATTTGATACATGGATTGAACCCAGCAATGAAGTCATTATGTATGTGCAGTCCGCGTTTCGCAGTAAGTGGTCGTTGGTTAGCTGTGTATGAGCATAGAATAAGTCTGTTACAAATTTTTTTTCTTAATACAAGCGCATAGTACGACAAGCAGAAATATAAACGTTCCCATACTGGCCATACACCACGACGTGTGAACTCCCCTTTTCAGTCTTCAGATTCACATGCAAGCCTTGCGTGTAAAAACGTGTTACAGTTCCACAAACAACAGTGCATGGGCATTACATTGCACCGAACACCCTACCCGCTACGAGCTGCCCGCTACAGACATATGTAGGTTGGCAACCTAATAGCTTTCGTAGGGAAGTAGCATGCAGAACTGAACTGCGTAGATGGTTCCTATTGCTGCATGTGTATATAACATGTTACGCAAATTATTAAACACATGCGGCCATAGTACGACAAGCTAAAAGACACACTTCACCATACACCACGATGTGAGCACTACACTTTCCAGTCTTTTAATCTTACAGGCGTGCATATAAAAACGTGTTACAGTCACACAAACTAACACCGTACACGCCAAGAACTGCACGGTACAGATACATATACATATAGGTTAGCCAACCTCAAAGCTTTACCATACTCACGATACAGTCCCACAAAGCCTTCAAGCCGTCTATGAACTATATCGTCAACGTTCAACCTGCGCTAACAATGAGTAGGGTTGTATATAGAGATTGAAAGCTATTACCTATACGGCTATAAGAACATTTCTTACCAGTAAAATACGCGTTAAACGCTCGAAAAGGCTCCAAAAGCTAGGATAACTCTACGCCCACGCACCGAAAAAGCGAAACGCGGAATTGTTGTACTAGTCGTAATAGATCACGTGAGAGATTTCCAATCCATGTATCAAATTTCTATATGGCCAGGGTTTGCACACATGAATAAAAACTATATCTATGTATGGTTAGCATGTAAGAACGTAAATACGATCGGATTGTGTGTAAATTTGGCAATATATCCACGATCAAAGACCCCCGTACATCTTACGCATCTCACCTGTGTGATTTATTAAAGTTCTTATCAAATTTAGAACTGCGCATGCTCGCTCGATCGTTTTGCAACCTTTGACAGATCTCATTCACCCACGAGTATATAGTTGCGCACTCCTGACCCCTACACATATACTTTCTACCGCCACGTACGCTCGTTTTTTGTCCGCCGTGCGAGCCGCACTATGAACCCCTAGCTGTTTCATCCATCGCGTACCCTAGCTCTATAACTACGGGCAACAGTACCAAATTCACTGATTTGCCTGTGCTTACATTATTGCGCGAGATTTTTCAAAACATGATCCATGTAAGTGTACCTTTGTATATATATATATATGCACCAACCGTATTCGTGAGCATGCAGGAATTCAAGCAAATGGCTAACCTTCAATTCTGCACTACAGAGTAAAACCACCGATTGAAACTTCTCTGCCTCACGTCGTACGTGGAGGAGTTGAAATACGTGTGGGAGAATACACATAGCATGGGCCTAAGTATACACGGCAGTAGTAAAACGTGGGTGTGCGGGGTGAAGAGGGAATGCAGTGCCAAAATTCGGTTGTACATGACTATATACGGCTTCTGCTGCGTAAACAAATGCGCACAAAACACTCAGGATATTGATTTTTTTTTGCATACAGGACAGTTGCTATTAATTAATTGTTATTATTTTAATCACCCCGGCGAATTTTTCTACAACGTCCGCAGCATGTAACAGTCGGCCTTATACCCCTAGCAAGCCACAGACCAGGACAGCTAGCGCTTCAGCCCCGCGGACTTCACCATTTGGGTCAACCATTTATAGTTAATCATTGAAGCGGGTATCGAGTGTTACGTATGTAATCTACGGTGGCCCGGTAGGTCGCGGCTGTCATGACGTGCACATACGCGATTTGCGGACGTGCACACATGCACATCTGGGATTTGCGGACTTGCACATACGCAATTTGCGGATGTGCAATTGTTTCCACGTGGTTGCCACATGGTTACAACATACACACATTTCCGCAAATCGCTTATGTTCAAGTCCGCAAATCCCAGACGTGCATGCGCAAATCGCGTACGTGCAAGTCCGCAAATCCCAGATGTGCATGTGTGCACGTCCGCAAATCGCATATGTGCATGTCATGACAGCCGCGACCTACCGGGCCATGTGTGTGCATATATATATATATATGGAACGTTCTATGAGATTTTGATGCTTGTGAATTTTATATATATAGCATCCAATTCAAAGCGCTATATCTTCAAAAGGGTTTGCACTATTGACTTCCTATTTTCAGCACTTCATACTACACCATTTCTCTATGCCAAAATATATTTTGGGGTCTTGCACTTACTCCGTGCCAGGATTGCAACGTCCGATACCACACCGGGTTCAAACCCGACATAACTTTAGGTAGGAGTAATCAAATCGCTTCAAATTCGGTTTGTAGGTAGAGAGGTCCTATACCTATCGATCTGTTCTGTTCGTTAATTTTCATACAAACCGTTACGGAGAAACAGCTGTGCAAAGTAAGTACACGTTTCCCGCTCGAATCGCGCCTTTATATGTACACGGAACAGTTTCCATTCTCCGGAGCGCATGAATATTCAACTATTCCTATAGGGCGTGATAACCACACCTATAAGGTCACCAAACAAACGGGCGGCTGAATTGTAGTGCTTGTTACGGTTGTTTTTCGGTGTAGATAAACGATATGGTGACGTATAACACGAGTGAAGGCGAGCTCGTCGAGTCACTGAATCAGTCGGCGGATGAGTTCGAACTGTACGAATACGACGATCGATATTCAAGCTCGATACATTGGACGAGGATGGAGAGATTGAGAAAAGTAGCGATGGCGGTCGTACCACTGACGTTGGTGGTTGTATTAGTGATAGGGAGTGAGCAGCCCCTGAATTACCAAAAGAGCCACTAGCCCCACCCCCACATAGCCAGGGGCTAATGGGGCTAGGCCCTTCACTACAAGTTCGCTCAGCAGCCCTGGGGCCAAAGAGGCCATCCCCACACAGCAGAACCACAAGCCCCCTAACTGCAAGTGCACACTATATACCTTTGGAACCATTATGCCTCATGCTGCAATTTAAATTAATGGCCTCACATTCCAAATAGTGGAGCCATCAAGTGGAATTAACAGGCCCCATAATTCCAGCAAGGGAGCCACCAGCTAACCTGGCCAATGGAGCTAACATCCACAATGCCAGTGGAGACACCAGCCCTCTCGCAGATAGATCATCAGACACCCACACTGCCAGCAGGGATGTGGCCCCCACAATAATGCCAGTGGAGATGCCAGCCCTCAGGCTGCAAATGGAATCAGCATCCCCAACAATTTCAGGGGAGCAATGAACTACATGTACCAACAACACGTGATGACCTCACTACCAGATCAATCATTAACCCTCACTCCGCAAGTGGTCTTAACAGGCTCCACACACTGGGACCAAACCCCCCCCCCCCCTCCCCCCCCCACTACCTTTCTTTCAATGCAAGTTGAGTCAGCTGGGATCCCCACACAGTAGAACCGCCAGCCCCCTCACCCCAAGCTCATGAACAATACCAGTGGAACCTGTAAAGTCTACACTGCAACTGAACTTCATAAATAAAGCCTCACACTGCAGCCAGCAGCCCATGGAGCCATTCTTACAGAACACCCTCAGCTACCCAGGGCCAATGGGGTAGCCTCCACAAAGTCAGTGAAGATGCCACCCCAAGTTGAGTCAGCTGCCCCCACACAAACAAGGGCCAATAGGGCCAGCCCCACACAGTACAACCACCAGCCCCTCTCTGCTCACTTCAAATAGAGCCACTAGACCCTCTACCAGTACACACTGCAAGTCCAGACGGCAGGCCACATGAGTGGAGCCCTCTCACCGATGGAGCCCAGCAAGGAAGTACCAGCTGCCACACAACCAGTGGTTAATCGAGCCCCCAGAATAATGCCAGTGGAGAAACCAGCCCTCGCACTGCAAGTGGATTCAGCAACCCCAAAAATTTCAGGGGTACATGTAAATGTACTTGAGGGGGAAAAGAAAACCACACATGCCCTCTTCAAACACTACAACAGAACAAGTGGAACTTTAAGCCCTCATAGTTAATACGTAGCAGTCCCCACAGCTCCCCCCACCCCCCCACCCCCCGCCCACCCCCGCTACTACCTGTCCTACATGTACAATGAAAGAGGGGCCAATCAGCCAATGGGACAGTACAACCACCAACCCTCTTCATTAGTCAGGGAACATGTACCAAGAACACATGCCGTCACTACAAGTTGAACCTCAATGCAAGTGGACTTAACAGGCCCACCACACACTGGTGCCAGCCCTCGCCCCTCCTCCCCCCCCCCCCCCTCAGCCCCCCTCTGCTCACTACGTGTCCTTCACTGCAAGTTGCGTCAGCTGTCCATGAGCCAATGGGGGCCATAGAACTACCACTCCGCCTCACTGCAATCACACACTACCTTTGGAACCAACCATTAACCCCCATACTGCAAGTGAACTCAATACTGCAAAACCTGACCCCCACACTGCCAGCAAGGGAGCACCAGCTGTCACACAACCAGAGTGTCAATGTGGCCCCCACTTAATGCCAGTGGAGAAGGCAGCCCTCACACTGGAAATGGAGTCAGTAGCCCCAACAATTTCAGGGGACATGTGCATGTACGCACATGTACCAATGGAATAACACATGTCCCACCAATGGAACCATGCAGTGGAACTTTTAGCCCTCACAATAAGTGGACTTATTACTTAGCAGCCCCCACAACCTGTCTTTCACTGAAAGAGGGGGCTAATGGGACCATCACCACACAGTACAACTACCAGCCTTCCTCATTGCAAGCCAATGGAACCTCTGCTCAAACATTGGAGCTACCAGTCTTCTCACAAATAGAGCTATCATACCCCCACACTGCTAGCAGAAATGTGGCCCGCACAATAATGCCAATGGAGATGCCAGCCCTCAGGCTGCAAATGGAATCAGCATCCCCAACAATTTCAGGGGAGCAATGAACTACATGTACCAACAACACGTGATGACCTCACTACCAGATCAATCATTAACCCTCACTCCGCAAGTGGTCTTAACAGGCTCCACACATTGGGACCAACCCCCCCCCCCCCCCCCCCACTATCTTCACTATCTTTCTTTCAATACAAGTTGAGTCAACTGGGATCCCCCACACAGTAGAACCACCAGCCCCCTCACCGCAAGCTCATGAACAATACCAGTGGAACCTGTAAAGTCTACACTGCAACTGAACTTAATAAATAAAGCCTCACACTGCAGCCAGCAGCCCATGGAACCATTCTTACAGAACACCCTCAGCTACCCAGGGCCAATGGGGTAGCCTCCACAAAGTCAGTGAAGATGCCACCCCAAGTTGAGTCAGCAGCCCCCACACAAACAAGGGCCAATAGGGCCAGCCCCACACAGTACAACCACCAGCCCCTCTCTGCTCACTTCAAATAGAGCCACTAGACCCTCTACCAGTACACACTGCAAGTCCAGACGGCAGGCCACATGAGTGGAGCCCTCTCACCGATGGAGCCCAGCAAGGAAGTACCAGCTGCCACACAACCAGTGGTTAATCGAGCCCCCAGAATAATGCCAGTGGAGAAACCAGCCCTCGCACTGCAAGTGGATTCAGCAACCCCAAAAATTTCAGGGGTACATGTAAATGTACTTGAGGGGGAAAAGAAAACCACACATGCCCTCTTCAAACACTACAACAGAACAAGTGGAACTTTAAGCCCTCATAGTTAATACGTAGCAGTCCCCACAGCCCCCCCCACCCCCCCACCCCCCGCCCACCCCCGCTACTACCTGTCCTACATGTACAATGAAAGAGGGGCCAATCAGCCAATGGGACAGTACAACCACCAACCCTCTTCATTAGTCAGGGAACATGTACCAAGAACACATGCCGTCACTACAAGTTGAACCTCAATGCAAGTGGACTTAACAGGCCCACCACACACTGGTGCCAGCCCTCGCCCCTCCTCCCGCCCCCCCCCCCCCCCCCTTAGCCCCCCTCTGCTCACTACGTGTCCTTCACTGCAAGTTGCGTCAGCTGTCCATGAGCCAATGGGGGCCATAGAACTACCACTCCGCCTCACTGCAATCACACACTACCTTTGGAACCAACCATTAACCCCCATACTGCAAGTGAACTCAATACTGCAAAACCTGACCCCCACACTGCCAGCAAGGGAGCACCAGCTGTCACACAACCAGAGTGTCAATGTGGCCCCCACTTAATGCCAGTGGAGAAGGCAGCCCTCACACTGTAAATTGAGTCAGTAGCCCCATGCAGCAATTTCAGGCGACATGTGCACGTATACACATGTACCAATGGAATCACACATGCCCCCTTCAAACACTACCAATGGAACCAGTGGAACGTTTAGCCCTCACAGCAAGTGGACTTATTCCTTAGCAGCCTCCACAGCGCCCACCCTCACCCCCCCACTACCTGTCCTTCACTGAAAGAGGGGGCTAATGGAACCATCACCACACAGTACAACTACCAGCCCTTCCACATGTGGTGTTATCAAACCGTTCACTGCCAGCCGTCAATGGAGCCCCCATAATAATGCCCATACTCTACAAATGGTTCCCCTTCATGTGTGGATTACACTGGTAGTGAGGAGGCTGGTGACTTTGCTGACAGTGTGGGGTCTGCTAACTTCACTTGGGAAGGTGTGATGCATAATATTGTTGCCTTTATGGACTGTGCCTACGTGTGCAATTTACATGCAGTTGTATATTCCACATGTTACTTTTATGACATTTAAAATGGTACTTATTGCTCCATGTACATAAAGCACTAGTTTCCAGCAAGAGGGTACATGTACATTTTAGATGTACAACTCAAACCTTGTATGCCTTGCTTGCCTATATAAACCAACTACCACCCTAAATTAGTACTGATAGGGCAGGTAATGATATTCACCCACCAATAACAAGGCTTCACTTCACCTCAGATAAAATTGTGTGCACAGAAAACAGGTATACAGTGGCTCCAATAGGGACTGGTAATTTACACATAGTGTGGGGGCTAGTAGCTCCACTGGTAGATGATGGCTTGCCTAAAACTGTCGGGGTGCCAAGTCCATATGCAGTTTGGGGGGGGGGGGGGGGGGGGGGGGGGCTCTGGACCGTTGATTGTAAAGGACAGGAGCTGGCCCCAGTGCTAATATAAGTCCAATTGCAGTGAGGGCTAATGGTTCCACTGGTTCCATGTGTTGTGTTAGGAGCAGGGAATGTGTGGGTCCATTGGTACATGTAGTTCAGAGGGCTGGCATTATTGTGGGGTGACGCCTGGTTATGTGGCAGCTGATGGCTGACTGGACTTGCAGTGTGCCTAGTGGCTCCATTTGAAGTCAGCAGAGAGGGGCTGGTGGTTGTACTGTGCGGAGCTGGCCCTACAGGCTCCTGTTTGTGTGGAGGCTGCTGACTCAATTTGGGCACTGGCTTTGTGGAGGCTACCCCATCGGCTCTGGAATGGTTCCATAAGTTGTGCATGGGCATGGACATGTGAGGCTATTAAGTTCAGTTGTAGGGAACACTTTACAGGTTCCACTGGTATTGTTCACGAGCTTGAGGTGAGGGGGCTGGTGGTGGCCCCTCAAATGCTGACTCAACTTATATGCAGCAATAGAAAGGTAGCGGGGGCGTGGGCTGGCCTCAGTGCGTGGTACCTGCTAGGTCCACTTGTGGAGTGAGGATTAATGGCTCATCTGGTAGTGAGGGCATGTGTTATCGATACATGTAGTTAGTGGCTCCCCTAAAATTGGTGGGGATGCCGACTCCATTTGCTGTGTGATGGCTGGCATCTCCACTGGCATTATTGTGGGGGCCACATTTCTGCTAGCAGTGTGGGGGTATGATAACTCTATTTGTGAGAAGGCTGGTAGCTCCAATGTTTGAGCAGAGGTTCCATTGGCTTGCAATGAGGAAGGCTGGTAGTTGTACTGTGTGGGGATGGTCCCATTAACCCCCTCTTTCAGTAAAGGACAGGTAGTGGGGGGGGGGGTGGGCGCTGTGGAGGCTGCTAAGGAATAAGTCCACTTGCTGTGAGGGCTAAATGTTCCACTGGTAGTGTTTGAAGGAGGCATGTGTGATTCCATTGGTACATGCACATGTCCACTGAAATTGTTGCATGGGGCTACTGACTCAATTTACAGTGTGAGGGCTGCCTTCTCCACTGGCATTAAGTGGGGGCCACATTGACACTCTGGTTGTATGACAGCTGGTGCTCCCTTGCTGGCAGTGTGGGGGTCAGGTTTTGCAGTATTGAGTTCACTTGCAGTATGGGGGTTAATGGTTGGTTCCAAAGGTAGTGTGTGATTACAGTGAGGCGGAGTGGTAGTTCTATGGCCCCCATGGCTCATGGACAGCTGACGCAACTTGCAGTGAAGGACACGTAGTGAGCAGAGGGGGAGGAGGGGCGAGGGCTGGCACCAGTGTGTGGTGGGTCTGTTAAGTCCACTTGCATTGAGGTTCAACTGGTAGTGACGGCATGTGTTCATGGTATATGTCCCCTGACCAATGAAGAGGGTTGGTGGTTGTACTGTCCCATTGGCTGATTGGCCCCTCTTTCATTGTTAGTAGGGGGGAGGGCTGTGGGGACTGCTACATAATAACTATGAGGGCTTAAAGTTCCACTTGTTCTGTTGTAGTGTTTGAAGAGGGCATGTGTAGTTTTCTTTTCCCCCTCAAGTACATTTACATGTACCCCTGAAATTTTTGGGGTTGCTGAATCCACTTGCAGTGCGAGGGCTGGTTTCTCCACTGGCATTATTCTGGGGGCTTGATTAACCACTGGTTGTGTGGCAGCTGGTACTTCCTTGCTGGACTCCATCGGTGAGAGGACTCAACTGGTGTGGCTTGCTGTCTGGACTTGCAGTGTGTGTACTGTTAGAGGGTGTAGTGGCTCTATTTGAAGTGAGCAGAGAGGGGCTGGTGATTGTACTGTGTGGGGCTGGCCCTATTGGCCCTTGTTTGTGTGGGGGCTGCTGACTCAACTTGGGGTGGCATCTTCACTGACTTTGTGGAGGCTACCCCATTGGCCCTGGGTAGCTGAGGGTGTTCTGTAAGAATGGTTCCATGGGCTGTTGGCTGCAGTGTGAGGCTTTATTTATGAAGTTCAGTTGCAGTGTAGACTTTACAGGTTCCACTGGTATTGTTCATGAGCTTGCGGTGAGGGGGCTGGTGGTTCTACTGTGTGGGGGATCCCAGTTGACTCAACTTGTATTGAAAGAAATATAGTGAAGATAGTGGGGGGGGGGGGGTTGGTCCCAATGTGTGGAGCCTGTTAAGACCACTTGCGGAGTGAGGGTTAATGATTGATCTGGTAGTGAGGTCATCACGTGTTGTTGGTACATGTAGTTCATTGCTCCCCTGAAATTGTTGGGGATGCTGATTCCATTTGCAGCCTGAGGGCTGGCATCTCCACTGGCATTATTGTGGGGGCCACATCCCTGCTGGCAGTGTGGGTGTCTGATGATCTATCTGCGAGAGGGCTGGTGTCTCCACTGGCATTGTGGATGTTAGCTCCATTGGCCAGGTTAGCTGGTGGCTCCCTTGCTGGAATTATGGGGCCTGTTAATTCCACTTGATGGCTCCACTATTTGGAATGTGAGGCCATTAATTTAAATTGCAGCATGAGGCATAATGATTCCAAAGGTATATAGTGTGCACTTGCAGTGAGGGGGCTTGTGGTTCTGCTGTGTGGGGATGGCCTCTTTGGCCCCAGGGCTGCTGAGCGAACTTGTAGTGAAGGGCCTAGCCCCATTAGCCCCTGGCTATGTGGGGGTGGGGCTGGTGGCTCTTTTGGTAATTCAGGGGCTGCTCACTCCCTATCACTAATACAACCACCAACGTCAGTGGTACGACCGCCATCGCTACTTTTCTCAATCTCTCCATCCTCGTCCAATGTATCGAGCTTGAATATCGATCGTCGTATTCGTACAGTTCGAACTCATCCGCCGACTGATTCAGTGACTCGACGAGCTCGCCTTCACTCGTGTTATACGTCACCATATCGTTTATCTACACCGAAAAACAACCGTAACAAGCACTACAATTCAGCCGCCCGTTTGTTTGGTGACCTTATAGGTGTGGTTATCACGCCCTATAGGAATAGTTGAATATTCATGCGCTCCGGAGAATGGAAGCTGTTCCGTGTACATATAAAGGCGCGATTCGAGCGGGAAACGTGTACCTACTTTGCACAGCTGTTTCTCCGTAACGGTTTGTATGAAAATTAACGAACAGAACAAATCAATAGGTATAGGACCTCTCTACCTACAAACCGAATTTGAAGCGATTTGATTACTCCTACCTAAAGTTATGTCGGGTTTGAACCCGGTGTGGTATCGGACGTTGTAATCCTGGCACGGAGTAAGTGCAAGACCCCAAAATATATTTTGGCATAGAGAAATGGTGTAGTATGAAGTGCTGAAAATAGGAAGTCAATAGTGCAAACCCTTTTGAAGATATAGCGCTTTGAATTGGATGCTATATATATAAAATTCACAAGCATCAAAATCTCATAGAACGTTCCATATATATATATATACATGAAAGCAAATGCGGTTATTACATAGTACTATTTACTACTTGGTAATGGTACCACATTTTCATTATTTGATCAATCCGCTAAATTTGCAATTTTTACAAGAAGCAGCTCAAACCTGTGGTCATGCAGCTGAGATGGGAGAATGCACGACCTTCATCTCAGTTTAGTTAGTGCCTTAGTGGATTCAAGACCTCTTTTGAACTGAACCATTAATTTTGACCATGAGTTATTTCCTTCGCACCAAACATTGTGGTCATATGGTTGGGGAGGGTACTTGAGAACTGACTTCTAATTATCCATACTGGGTATATGCACACAATATTATCAGTATATTCTTTTTCGAGGTGGACCTTGGGCAAAAAAGGGTCGAGCGGCCATAGCCTGAATGCCTGACCGCCGCTCAGCCCTGATTTGATCCCGTGCCATGCACTCGTGCACATGGCAGTTCTTATTAATATATGTGTAGATTGCACAATAAAGTGAATAATATTCATAGCCTGCCAAGCGGGACCTTGCCAGTGGGGGGGGGGGGGGGGGGGGGGGGGGGGGGGGCGTTTGCACCCCCCTGGCTATGGTAGTAGTATAAATGTAAAATTGCCTGATCAAATATAGAGATGTATGCCCAAGCACATTTCAGTGTCAAGTGTTCCACATTACGGAATGCAATCACGGTGAGGTGATACACCCTGCATGGGTCAGGGGGGAGTCCCGGGGGGATATATTTAATTGTAACGGATATTATTATCGAGATAACACATGTACGTTTGCATGTGATAAAAATCAAAACCAATGCAGTTTGTAAATCAGTGTTGTTTACAAGTTGCATCAGATAATTAGTCCCAAGGCTCTTAGGCGCCTAGGCCTAGGCGCCTAAGAGCCTTGGGACTAATTATCTGATGCAACTTGTAAACATCACTGATTTACAACCTGCATTGGTTTTAATTTTTATCGCATGCAAACGTATAGGCATGCCATTGCGATTTGTGGATGGGCGTGGTCTACTATTTATAAACAGTAAACAAGTAAAATTCAGCACCATGCAACCAGCAAGGCTGTATCAGATAAGTGGAAAGGATGACTTCTTGTTGATAAGTACACTGAAATCCTCTTCAAATGACGACTTTGAAGTTATCGAAAACCCTGCCGAAAGGTTGGAGTTTGATCCGGCGCAAAGCCATCTGATTGGGTTTGCGATCAACTACCAAAGTGACGAGAAGTTCAAAGCAAGAACTCTGGGCCAGTCCGTCGTTAACGACGCCAGACTTATCTCCAAGACCTTCGTGCACGTTGGGTCACTACCGTCGTCCAACGCGACCGTATTCGAAGCCAAAGAAATCTTCAACAACTGTACGTTCGAAGGGATGAGGAGGTGTTTTGTTCAGACGGCCAGATCAGTTGGGAAGGATGGTCTCTTTGTTTTTCACTTTTCTGGCCACGGCATAAGGTTCGGAGAAGATCAATGGGGAATGGCGCCTTCGGACTTCGATTACACGGGGCGCAACTACGTCACGGCTAGCGTCCTGAACGACTGGCTGATCGAAGCGGACTGCAAAGCCAAACACGTCCTCTTCACTCTGGATTGCTGCTACGCCGGAGGCATAGCCGAGGCCCTGACGTCCACCGATATCGCCCACAGAAGCCTGTTCGTCGTGAGCGCTTGCACCGCCAACGAATCGTCCTACGTCGTGGGCACGCTCGGAAATTCCGTATTCAGCTACTTTCTCTCGTACGCGATGAAGAAGAGCACCCAGGAAACCGATGCAGTTCAGGGCACGCCTCGTTTCATCGCCTTGCAGAAAATCTTCACCGAGTGCCAGTTCTGTTCGGAAGCCTTGTCGTCCCTACTGGTCAAGTACGTAGATGGCAGGCTGCACCCTAGCGGGACGCATCCTGACATACAAACGTTCGGTACTGCCGTAACAAAACCTATCGCCCTTGAGGAAACCGACTCGCCCCAAGTTGGACGGTTCAATTACGTCGTCAGGCATTACGACCGTCAAAGCCCCATATGCTCCCTGCACAGAGTTACTGACATGTGGCTGGACAATCTTCGCCATCCAGAAGGACCGCTCACAAGACTCCAGAGCAGAGGTCTTCTAAATCGCAAGGAGGTATTGCTTACCGCCCTGTGCTCCTTGATGTACAGCGTTGGATCATTCCAGCTCCACCACAGCCCCGCTACTGTGTCTGATGTCAACACCTTCATTACAGCATATCTGACTGTCGCATCTGTCATTGACTTTCACCATAGTGGCACAGATTTCTCTGCGTTCCACTTTCTACTTGCGTTGAGCTATTACATTGAAGTATTAAAGAAGAATAATCATCCATTTGCCCCACTTCATGGTTTGTATGCAACAGTATGCAGGGAAAATAACCAACCCGAAGATGACGATGCTGAGGAGAGCGTTGATGGGCCGTCTATGGTTAGCAAAGAATTGTTATACCGTAATTGTTATATTATAATACCAGCAGCACTGCTTCAGTTTCAATCATGGGGAGGGTACCTATATCAATATGATGCAATAGTGCAATGTATCTATGACCTTTGTGAAGAATCTGTATTGTTGTCTTTTACAGGTTCCAGCCATCACCATGTGGGAACCTCTGTGAGAAGGTGCCTTTATTTATCATTACACTATTGCACACTGAACATACATTAGTCAAACAATATAGTCAGTCATCTATCATGCAGGTACATGTGCTTCCATATTTCTATTTTTTATATCATGAATGTATATTAATTTTAATAAAGACCATTCAAGGTGTGTGGGTCCATCCAGTAATTCAATATCAGACTTTGACCTTCTCAATAACATCCTGCATACAGTGTTTCTGTTGGTTGAACATAGGGAATTATTAGACAGAAACTACGCTCCCTCCAAATGTGATTGGTTGTACACGAGCATGTGATGTAAACATGTGTTAGTGGTGTATGCATGTGTCTGTAAACATTTCATAAATCAATTGTTCTGTCCAACCGGATGGCAGTTTTATGTGCGGTTGTATTGTGTTCAGCCGGATGGCTGGTATATGTGTGATGGATTGTGTGTTCAGCCAGATGGCTGGTCAATGTTGCTATGGGTATGGAATATCTCTGCATATGCATTGGTTGTGACCCTGAGGGGTGCAACCAACTTTTTTCATGTTGTACATGAGGCCATTTGTTCCTAAATAATCACTTCCACACAAATGAAAGCTGAGGACCCTCTACTGAGGACATGTTTGTTTGTGCCAAGACCAGTAATTGTAAGAAGGTTTTTTTCCTCACACATATGTGTTGTACATCAACATCGATCAATTGTTCTTTATATGAAGTTGGCAGTTGTGCATAGCCGATGATTAAATCAAGAGTTGTCAATATGCTTGGGGTAAGAGGGGTGTACATTACTAGGTGAGAGCTGCAATGCCATTTACTTCAGTGTGCATGTAATACACTGTGGGTTCATACATCTGTAGCAACAACAATTGTTAGGCTGTCGTACTTATGATCAGTTTATCCCGCTGTGGATCAAAGATGCATCTGATGAATTTTGATCCATGAAATCTAATAGGACGAAGACAGTAAAAGTTTATAAGATAATTCTGATTCGCCTGGGTTGGTCTAGGTAGTTGCATCATGTGCAAAGCAGCGTATAAAGCTAGTTATATAAGGCTTGATCAATATCTCCAAAACCATGCATGCTCATGTGTCACTCAGGTATTTTCCGCATACAGCGCATCATCATCCATCCAAACTCCGTTCATCTTTTACTCCTCAGGCAGTTAACACTTGCATACAAGATAAGCACATGCATGCACAACAGATATCTCATTCGTCCGATTCGCGAGCCTGTAGCGCAAGTCACTCTTGTCCTTCAAGAAACTCAAAATACATGATTTGTTTTACATAATTATGTAGTAATAATGACTATAGTTATATATGTACAAAATGAATGTATAGACAAACCAAAAGGTGGGTTGTCGTGGATTTCAGTGTTTACATCACTGCTGTGGGATGTGTGACCTGTGACAGCAAAAAAGACTTTTATCAATCATTTCAATTACCCTCTCTGGATGGAAGTTAAGGCTAGCTTAGTTCTTAATGGAGATACCATACACCCCTATGGATGAATATGTCCCAGGGGGTGGTTAATGAAATACATGTACCTGTCAGGTCCCAGGAGGCTACAGAAGCTTGCTCAGGGGTATGGAACAAAATACATGCTTGTCCAGGGGGGCATTTACAAGTCTGTCCATGCAAGGGAGTTATGTTAACAATTATATTGTCATCCATAGGCGTGTACGATTTTAAATAATGGAATAGCCCATTTGTGCAGCATACACATGTGCTGTCAAAAATACTGACTTTTCAGAAACAAAACAAAACAAAAAAACCTGACTGTTGAGACAGTTATAGGCAGACAGCATCTTGATGCCACATTTAAAATCTGCATGCATGATGTCTGTTTTCTCTGGTTGAAACTCTAGTAAATCAGGACGTACGTCAGTAGGTCCCTATGTTGGATTTGTAGTGTCAAGAATACGGCGATTAGCAAAATCCCGATTCCACTCATATAGAAATGGCCCATACATCATCTTGCTTTTTTACTGATGTTGCATTTGATCATGCCTACTTTATTCTTGTCACCATTGAATCCGTATTGATACTATTATGCAAAATGCAGAGTCTTCAGTGATGTTGCATTTCCCATTCCACACTAAATTACATATCCCAAAAATTCTTATAATGCCTATATTACCCACCAATAATATTTTGATCAATATAGGGAGTAAGTTTCAAACAGTTGTTTTTTTTATTGCCTAATTAATCCTTTCCACCATGAATAATATTACTAAAATGGATAAAGCTTGTGAGTATCAGTGATTACCATTTCCTGTTGCACTGTAAAATGATCAATTCTTGTACCCATGGATACTATTATGACCACGCAAGGGTCACAATCCTGCCCAGCTGATGTTTTGGTTCATGAGTGGATTGCTGGCAGATATGCTGCTTTTAGCGTCTTCACCCCTTTCTGTTGCGTCACTGAATCAAGCATGCACCATATCAGGCTCCACAGCTAAAGCAGCAGAAGCCCGCAAGCACAGGCTAATGACCCCAAATGTAGTGAGCTAGGGTGGGTGTGTGTCTCACTGGCAGTCGAGACCAATGGGAATTGGGGGGAAGGAGGCTAGGGACACATTTTCCCACCTAGCTATCTGGCTTGCCATTGGCTAATCCAAATCTAGGAGCAGCGCTTTGTCTTCGAGATATTCGCTAAACTTAGCATCACATTGACCATCGTGAGAGGAGTTATGCCCCGGACACGCTTAGCTTAAAATATTTTAAACTCTATAGGTTATAATAAATTGCTTGAACCCCTGCAACAGCAAGCTGTGATCTTACATATCTATAGGCAATGGAAAAGGCATTGTCTCACTTACTTGAAGGACAAGGCAGTGCATGGCCATGTGCCTTAGGTAGTGACTAGCCTCTTTCTGAAGCAGTCCGTCCACTGAAAGGACAAATGGGGTAAAGGTCTTCCACTGCCTTTTTATACATTCTCTTCTTCTCCTAACCTCCCCACACACAAATAAATTCATGAAGCTGGTAGTTTACTAATGGTACTGACTGGTGTCACTGTTTATCCCCCAATAATTTTACCCTCCCGGATGTTCTACTCCGGAATAATCAATCCTCCTGTGATAGATTATTCCGGAATAGATCATCCTCCCTTGGAATAGACTATCCCCCCATTCAAGTGTTTTTAATACACTCTTTCAGGAGCACGATGAATAGTAATTTGTCCAACTTCCTGCCTGCATAGAAGCACTGCACCTAGCTCTGAGATAGGGGTCATGCTAAATAAATGTTCATATCTTGCACTGGATTTCATCAGTTTTTGAGGTAGTTTTGGTGTAAAATGCAGAGATTTAATCAATTTAGAACAAAAGCATCTTTGAATACAGCTTTATCCTAATTCCATGCAATATTCCAGGCCATTGGTTCCTCTTATTATGTACCTGTACTGAAATTTTAGGTGAGAATTACAAAAAAGAAAGGTGACATTTTATGATTCAGTATTTGAAACCATTCAGGGCAATGCTGTTAGTGTGATAAGGTAATGCATTTGTTGATTTATGCATTTTTAGGGATTGTTTTGTTACCTTCGGTTTGAAATGCAAAAGTAACTTCCTGCTGCTAGAGCATAAACGACAGCAGTGTGATGAAACAAGAGATAACTACATTTACAAGGAGGATGAATGTTTTTTTTCATAAGGTAAGACACATTTAGGATATTTCTTTACATAATCACTGCCCATTGGAAAGAATCCCACCCTCATGCAGAACAACATGTACGATTGTGGTGTATATGTTTGCAGAGTGAACACTATTATGAAAATCTAATGTAACTGCCTATAAGCACATTCATTGTCTAGTTTGCAAAATGCATTGTAAGCAAGTTGACTTTAAACTTTGCAGTATGTCACTGATCATTCTATTGCAGTTACTACCGCTGCTGCGGTGATTCATTTTACAGACAGACAGCATTCAGCTTCGCTCCTGGCTAGCAGTACAACTGATAGAATGCATGCATATGCAAAAAAAAAAAAAAGTCATTTAAAATGTGTCCACACACTGTTCAAGTTCACCAGTTCACATCAATGCCAAATCAGTACAGTCAGTTTTGTACCAAAATGTCACAGACATTTTGCCTAAGGTGAAAGCTGCTATGGACAAGGTGCCCATTGACTGTAGCTGTATGATCTATAGAAACAATTATCAATACTACATGCACAGTTTAGCAAGAATGCTGTTTTCATACCTAATCATGAAGGACTAGAGGGTCGGTGTTCTAGTACTATATAGATTTCAGTTTGTAGTATGTCCTTACATCTTCACAACACACCTTTTAGCATCATATACATATAAGGACTTAATGCCCCAGTTTAATCCACCACTTCCCGAAGTGAGCCTAATTGATCCTCTACCTGAGAGATGTAATCATGAAACACATGCGAAGAAATTAAGGCTTTGGAAGAAACCCATTCCGTCATTTGTAGACAGGTACCAAAGTTGATGTGATGTATTGAACCATGCTGACATGCATGTACATTTTCAGAGATCAGCATATAGCATTTGCCATTGTAATTGAATCATGCCACAAAAATGTGGTAAGCTTGAAACCATGCACTTGTAACCATGACTTTTCTCATGTATAGGAGTATCTGAGGTCGATTTGTCACAGAGCTATTGATTCAATCTTCTATAATGTTTACATTGATGGAAGTTATGGTAGGGTTTTTGGAAACCATAACCCCAAGGAGTTGAAGTGTTTTTTATTTTTTTTATTTTTTTTGCAAATGGCCTATAATCAACTGTGACGTAGTAGGTTAATAAAAATGTACCATGTGTGTACATGTACATGTATAGACTTGATAAGCTCATCAATATTCATAGGTGGAAGGTGTAGAGCTTTTCTGTATGAAGGTGAGGGGTATAAAGGGAACTGAGCAAATAGTCAGATGTTTCGTATCCAGAGGTGAGCAATTTAAGGAAATCACTATTGCGGAATTATAACGTCTTATCTATCACCTTAAAAAATTGATGATCAGTTTGATTTCCAACAAACACACACACACACACACACACACACACACACACACACACACACACACACACACACACACACACACACACACACACACACACACACACACACACACACACACACACACACACACACACACACACGCAACAATAAACAATCGCAATCTGAAGTAAGTGTGTTAGTTTTTTTTGTTTATTTGGATCCTTATCAGTGCAGTAAGGGGGATAGTTTACTCTGACGGCGGATAAACTATTCCGGATTAATTTATCAGGACGGAAAAAAAATTCCGGAATACATTACCCGGAGGATAAATCTTTACGGGGGATAATCAGCATAATCTATTTCGTGACACCGGCCATGTAGGCACTGGCGTTGCATGCAGCTACAGAGCCTAGAAAACGGTCAAGCAAACCGTGTATGAGGCAAGACTGCAAGAGTATCCTCTTTTCTACGTCGGTTTCTTTAGGCTGAGAAAAACGTGACATGAAGAGGCAGACTGTGAGTCTGTGACGCGTACGCCGCCATACATGCAGTTTACTACATGTACATGTACAAATGGTTGTGTACATGTTTCTCAATTGATCAAAAGCATGTCAGTTTGATGCACACGCGTTATTAGTTATTGCTGCAATCGTGCATGTATAAGAGACAGTTTACAATACAATTTTGTAGACACTTAATGTTTTGACAGACGCCATATTAATTTTAGCCCGCTAATTTGGTCGTACAAACGGCTGACCTCTAGGATGCGAGGCATGCACGGAACCTAATTCGTTTAGCAGATAAAACTTATTACAATTGTATGGACAAAGTCCGCAAGGGGGGGGGGGGGAATTATAGCTGAGTTCCCGGGAACTCCAAGATATATTTATCATCCACCTTATGATCGCGTTCGATCGAGCCCCATCAGGCCCGAAGGAAACGGCGCTCTCTTCCCCCTCCCCCCTCCCTCCTTGCTTTCCGGAACCCACCTCCTTTCGCTCCCCCCCCCCCCCCCCCCCCACACACACACCCATGCAGCCTTTGCAATTACATAATAATAAAAAAATTCGCCATTTTGGAGGACATCGAGCTCAAATAAAATGTTTATTGCATCTATTCGATGGCGGCGGCAACACAACAGGCACGTGATGATAATATCGCTTTTGATCCACTGAAGTGCCCGCACTGCTCATGTTGTATGCACGGTAACGAGAAGAATGTCTGGACTGAACCTAATATGTGGAGGTTGCATCATGCAGATGCATGATGCAACCGATGTTGCATCATGTATATGCATCATGAATATTATTGTGATAGTGCATTTATGATGTTAATTGGACCATGCATGCAATCAGTAGTTGTACATGTACATGGGGTGTATCAGCATATAGGCACCTGAAAATAGATGTAGCAACCTACAATCTAATAAACCATATTCTGTATAAAAAACTATACTTATTTGTATACATGCATGTATAAGTGTTATGGTTATCGTATAAAGTCATAAACCTGCGAGCATTATATAAAAAGCACAATGCACGGTGGAAATTTAACAATTAATTTTTTAAAGTTGTTTTTCATTTTTATAATTGATAATAATGGTTAAATGGGCATACACAAATACACTGATATGTTATATGCAATTTAAACACACATCACGATGTCAAACACATACTCTAGATAGAATGGCCCTGGAGTTGGCTCTTATCAGGGTCAAGTTCAATCTGCCATAGATCAGATTTGTTGTGAAGGACTTAGGCTGCCCCAGTGTAGTGGCTAGTCTTTAGGGAAGTCTGAAGAGACTATGTTGATCTTCTGGTCCCCAACTTCCATAGGACTCTACCACCAAGGGGATGCAAACCCAACCTAACTCTCCACATTTTGCATCGTTACTGTGGTGCCTCCTCTGTTCTGCCTGCATTGCTGCTGAGCTCGGCATCACACACATACTAAGATTGAAGACCATTGTTAATTATTTTACTGATCAACAACTTGCTAAACAAAACAACTTTTTTTTTTTAAGCAAGTTGTTGATCAGTAAAATAATTAACAATGATATGCAAGTAGGTGTGACAAAGACCAGCATTAATCATCAGACTGATATTACGTACACTTACATTAGTATATATATGCACAATGAAACTACTACTGCGCATGTGCGTGCATGATGTAATAACTACGTACGCTACATAGGCAATCATGGATACATATGTATCGATCGGTCAACGCGCGTAGGCCGGGAGTCCACCTGGTTATCCCCCCCAGCTGATCATGTGCATACCACTAATTATAGAGACACGACTTTTCACTATATATTCTAGTACAACAAGCGCTCATAATACGTGTACTTCCTCGGCCCGGAAAGTCGACATGCAAGGAAAGAGATACTCTCAGACTGGTTTCGTACTTAGTCGCAGCGGCACGCCTCAGAATGTGGAAGTAGTTGAGTTTAACCCAGAGCAAAGTCGTATGGTGTGTTTTGCGATCAACGAACAATGTCACGAGAAACTCAAGACAAGGAGTCTGGGCCAGACTGTCATTAACGATGCCAATCTCATCTCTGACACATTTGCGAACGTTGGGGCAATACCACAGTGCAACGCGACAGTACATTACGAAACTAGTGCGCAGCCTAGCGTTTGTACTTACGAAGGAATGAAGAAAAGATTTGTCCACGCCGCTGGATCAGTTGGGAATGACGGTCTATTTGCATTTCATTTCTTTGGCCACTGTATTCAAGTAAAAAGCGACCAGTGGGTACTCGCACCTTCAGACTTCGATTTCACGGAGCGCACCTACGTCTCGGGTGACGTCATAAACGACTGGCTGACCGAAGCGGACTGCAAAGCCAAACATGTCCTTTTCATTCTGGATTGCTGCTACGCCGGAGGCATAGCCGAGGCCCTCGCATTCACCGAGATCGCCCACCGCAGCGTGTTCGTTCTAGGCGCTTGTGCCGTAAACGAAATCAGCTTCTCATTTGAAATACTGGGCAATTCTATATTTAGCTACTTTCTGTCCTATGCGATAAAGAGAAATGCTGAATGCCGGTCAGGATCGCAAAATTATAGTTGCATCCCTTTACAGAGAATATACGAAGACTGTCATTATTGTTGCGAGGCTTTGGCATCACTATATATCACATGCACTACGAAAGGTGGGCTGGTTCGAAATAGCATGCATCCTCAGATGAAGTGGCTCCGCCAGGATCAAGACGAAACGGACTCGGCGGCAGAGACAGGGTGGTTCGAGCTTGTCAACAGCCATTATGACTTAACACACGGTGCTTGGCCTCTGCACAAACAGACGGAGGATTGGCTTGATGTTCTTCGTGATCCGAATGGGCCACTCTCAAAGCTACGGAGAAGAGGTCTTCTCCAACAGAAGGAGGTGCTACTTACCGCACTAGCTTCCATGATGTACAGTGTCGGTTCTTTTCAATTGAAATACGATACGCTTAAGGTCTCCGGCGTCAACGCCTTCATTACCGCGTATCTGATCGTGGCATCCGTCATCGAGTGCAACTATAGCAAGGTACATGTCGAATTCTCGGCACTTCACTTTAAAATTGCAATAGAATACTACACTGAGGCTTTAATCAAGAATAATCATCCAACTGACCCACTTGATGACTTGTATGCAACAATATGCAAGGAATTAGAGCACCCAAACTGAAGACTGGAGGAAGGCGTTGACAGACCACTGAGACCAGAGTGTACGGCTTAGCCGCGGGGACTGATTGCTAACTTACGCTTGCCACTGCGGTTTTTAAGGCCACTCCTCGGGCCACCCCAATATGTTTCCCATTTCCCACCTGCGTCAATTTTTCGTAACGCATGCTTGTGTTCATTATTTAATCGCGTGATTGATGATTTTTACCTTCTCGGCTAGAGATAAGGAATTTGATAGCAACCAAGCGAAAGCTGCGTCTTTTTTAACCTATTTATATACCTCATTCACATGCATGCAGGTTCAAATCATGAAACTGTGAACCATTGTGAGCAGTAGCTGCATGGTTATACATATACATGTAGATCTCCACTATACATGTATGCTCTCACTGAACGTCATTATAACTTATAGCATATGTCAACACCATGTATTTCCATATAAATATTCCTTTGATTTCACTATGCACAAGTAACATACTTGTTGAACTGTGCGGGTATGTCAGTTAGGCTTTGTGGTAATGGGACTTAATGTGTTAGTACAATAGGACTTGTAAGGATTCACATGTAGAAGAAGTTCAAGGTGTAATGGACATGCGCATGCAGTTGGGAATGATTGCTACTACTTAAGAACTCTCCAGACTCTGATCTCGCACTCTCTCGGCGGGTCTGCAACAACGGTGCTGGCTGCTGTCTTTGTCAGCGTGCGCACTGGCTACTACCTCATTTGTATAGTTGTGTGCTTTGTGATTGTTGATATTTGATATCTTCCCTGTCCCTACGAGCGCCTCGCGTTACGTACACAGCTGGAGTTATCACATTGGCGACGAGGGTGAATCGAGTATGGCTACTCTTTTGGGAGCAGTTGGCCCCTTCAACCCTGACACCGACGACTGGGTAGTCTACTCCGAACGTCT
Source organism: Spongilla lacustris (assembly GCA_949361645.1). NCBI lineage: Eukaryota > Metazoa > Porifera > Demospongiae > Spongillida > Spongillidae > Spongilla > Spongilla lacustris. The sequence goes on from OX442428.1 coordinate 6,050,107, forward strand.
CGAGCAGTTTTTCAAAGCTAATGGTATCTCAGACCCAGAGAAGCAACGGGCGGTGCTTTTGAGCACATGTGGAAACGAGACATACCTCCTTATTCGCAGCCTGGCAGCACCAGATAAGCCCACAGACAAGTCTATCTCGGAGATAGTTAAGTTAGCCCGTGACCATTTTTGTCCCTCTCGTTCTGTTATAGTTCAGCGCTACAACTTCAACTGTCGTACTCAGAAAGAAGGCGAAACCGTTTCCCAGTTCTGTGCGGAACTCCGGAGATTGTCTGAATTCTGTGAATTTGGAAATACCCTCAACGACATGCTCAGAGACCGTTTGGTATGCGGCATTAAGGATATCAAGTTACAGCGAAGGCTTTTGGCAGAAAGGGGCCTCACTTTCGCCAAGGCCTTTGAATTAGCTCAAGCGGCCGAACTGGCAGAAAAGAACGCCATGGATATTCAGCATTCCACCACGGTCTCCGTTTGCACTGTTCAGTCTCCAGACTCTCCAGCAGGTATGGATAACGTGCATGACGCTTGTTTTCGTTGTGGCGGAAGGCACAGTGCCGCGGACTGCCGTTTCAAGTCGGTGGAATGTTATAACTGCGGTAAGCTCGGTCATCTGTCTCGTGTATGTCGTAGCAAAAAGCCTGGACGCTCCGTCGGGAAGGACACCGCTCAACGGCGACCCAAGGATACCTATACGCTGTTCACGATAGCGGGAGATAGGTCAAGAGCTCCATTGACGCAGAAGGTAAAACTGGATGGTGCCGATTTGATGATGGAAGTAGACACAGGAGCGGTGGCGTCCGTTATAAGTGAGGAAACGTACAGGCAGTTGTGCATGGACAACACCCAGGCGTCCCAAGTTGAAGCTAACCTTTCTGTGTATTACATGGGGAGGAAGGGAAGTCTGTCACTACAGGGGTTGATGGATGGTCACAGGGACCTCTTCAAAACTGCATGGAAGTTGGCACCACATTCCTCAGCACCACATTCCACACAAATTATCGCCTAAAGCAAATTAAACGGCGCTGTAATCTTAAATCAAACCATATATACTATAAGCTATGTTCTAGTAATCTATGTCACATGCACATCTGTGCATATATCATCCACTTGACCCAACTCCCTGTGAGGACAGTGGCTATAGGCTATGTCACACCTGTGAAAGTGACACAGTTCAACCTTATGACCAAACTAAATGATGTTCTGGGAATGCTGCACCACAGTAGCATCTCCTGAGGTCTGTGTCACACATCTGTGCATATGTCATGGTTGCGACCCACCCCCTCTGAGGACCGTGGCTATGTCACACCTGTGAGAGTGACAAAGTGCAACCCTGTGACCAAACTAAGCGATGTTCTGGGAATCCTGCACCACAATATCTTCTCCTGAGGTCTGTGTCACACATCTGTGCATGTGTCAGAGTTGTGACTCACCCCTTCTGAGAACTGTGGCTATGTCGCACCTGTGAGAGTGACAAAGTGCAACCTTGACACCAAACTAAGTGATGTTCTGGGAATCCTGCACCAGAATAGCATTTACTGAGGTCTGTGTCACACATCTGTGCATGTGTCATGGTTGTGACCCACCCCCTCTGAGGACCGTGGCCATGTCACACCTGTGAGTGTGACAGGGTGACCAAACTAAGCAATGTTCTGGAAATCCTGCTTCACAATAGCATCTCCTGAGGTCTGTGTCACACATCTGTGCATGTGTCATGGTCGTGACCCACCCTCTTTGAGAACCGTGGCTATGTCGCACCTGTGAGAGTGACAAAGTGCAAACTTGACACCAAACTAAGCAATGTTCTGGGAATCCTGCACCAGAATAGCATTTATTGAGGTCTGTGTCACACATCTGTGCATGTGTCATGGTTGTGACCCACCCCCTTTGAGGACCGTGGCTATGTCGCACCTGTGAGTGTGACAAAGTGCAACCTTGTGACCAAACTAAGCGATGTTCTGGGAATCCTGCACCACAATAGCATCACCTGAGGTCTGTGTCACACATCTGTGCATGTGTCATGGTTGTGACCCACCCCCTCTGAGGACCGTGGCCATGCAACACCTGTGAGTGTGACAGGGTGACCAAACTAAGCGATGTTCTGGAAATCCTGCATCCCAATAGCATCTCCTGAGGTCTGTGTCACACATCTGTGCATGTGCCATGGTTGTGACCCACCCCCTTTGAGAACCGTGGCTATGTCGCACCTGTGAGAGTGACAAAGTGCAACCTTGACACCAAACTAAGCAATGTTCTGGGAATCCTACACCACAATAGCATTTACTGAGGTCTGTGTCACACATCTGCGCATGTGTCATGGTTGTGACCCACCCCCTTTGAGGACCGTGGCTATGTCGCACCTGTGAGTGTGACAAAGTGCAACCTTGAGACCAAACTAAGCAATGTTCTGGGAATCCTGCACCACAATAGCATCACCTGAGGTCTGTGTCACACATCTGTGCATGTGTCATGGTTGTGACCCACCCCCTCTGAGGACCGTGGCTATGTCACACCTTGTGAGAGTGACAAAGTGCAACCTTGTGACCAAACTAAGCTATGTTCTGGGAATCCTGCACCACAATAGCATCTACTGAGGTCTGTGTCACACATCTGTGCATGTGTCATGGTCGTGACCCACCCCCTGTGAGGACCGTGGCTATGTCGCACCTGTGAGAGTGACAGGGTGACCAAATTAAGCGATGTTCTGGGAATCCTGCAACACAATAGTATCTCCTGAGCTCTGTGTCACACATCTGTGTATGTGTCATGGTCGTGACCCACCCCCTCTGAGGACCGTGGCTATGTCGCACCTGTGAGTGTGACAAAGTGCAACCTTGTCACCAAACTAAGCGATGTTCTGGGAATCCTGCACCAGAATAGCATCTACTGAAGTCTGTGTCACACATCTGTGCATGTGTCATGGTTGTGACCCACCCCCTTTGAGGACCGTAGCTATGTTGCACCTTTGAGTGTGACAAAGTGCAACCTTGTGACCAAACTAAGCGATGTTCTGGGAATTCTGCACCTCAATAGCATCACCTGAGATCTGTGTCACACATCTGTGCATGTGTCATGGTTGTGACCCACCCCCTCTGAGGACCGTGGATATGTCGCACCAGTGAGAGTGACAAAGTGCAACCTTGTGACCAAACTAAGCTATGTTCTGGGAATCCTGCACCACAATAGCATCTCGTGAGGTCTGTGTCACACATCTGTGCATGTGTCATGGTTGTGACCCACCCTTACTGAGGACCGTGGCTATGTCCCACCTGTGATAGGGACAAAGTGCAATCTTGACACCAAACTAAGCAATGTTCTGGGAATCCTGCACTAGAATAGCATCTACTGATGTCTGTGTCACACATCTGGGCATGTGTCATGGTTGTGACCCACCCCCTGTGAGGACCGTGGCTATGTCGCGCCTGTGAGAGTGACAAAGTGCAACCTTGTCACCAAACTAAGCGATGTTCTGGGAATCCCGCACCACAATAACATCTCCTGAGGTCTGTGTCACACATCTGTGCATGTGTCATGGTTGTGACCTACCCCCTCTGAGGACTGTGGCCATGTCACACCTGTGAGTGTGACAGGGTGACCAAACTAAGCGATGTTCTGGGAATCCTGCAACACAATAGCATCTCCTGAGGTCTGTGTCACACATCTGTGTATGTGTCATGGTCGTGACCCACCCCCTTTGAGAACCGTGGCTATGTCGCACCTGTGAGAGAGACAAAGTGCAACCTTGTGACCAAACTAAGCGATGTTCTGGGAATCCTGCACCACAATAGCATCTCCTGAGGTCCGTGTCACACATCTGTGCATGTGTCATGGTTGTGACCCACCCCCTGTGAGGACCGTGGCTATGTCGCACCTGTGATAGTGACAAAGTGCAACCTTGTGACCAAACTAAGCGATGTTCTGGGAATCCTGCACCACAATAGCATCTCCTGAGGACTGTGTCACACATCTGTGCATGTGCCATGGTTGTGACCCGCCCCCTCTGAGGACCGTGGCTAGGTCACACCTATGAGAGTGACAAGTGTAGCCATGTGACCAAACTAAGCGATGTTCTGGGAATCCTGCACCACAATAGCATCTCCTGAGGACTGTGTCACACATCTGTGCATGTGCCATGGTTGTGACCCGCCCCCTCTGAGGACCGTGGCTAGGTCACACCTATGAGAGTGACAAGTGTAGCCATGTGACCAAACTAAGCGATGTTCTGGGAATCCTGCACCACAATAGCATCTCCTGAGGACTGTGTCACACATCTGTGCATGTGCCATGGTTGTGACCCGCCCCCTCTGAGGACCGTGGCTAGGTCACACCTATGAGAGTGACAAGTGTAGCCATGTGACCAAACTAAGCGATGTTCTGGGAATCCTGCACCACAATGGCATCTCCTGAGGCCTGTGTCACACATATGTGGATTTCTTTCAGCATGTGTAAGCTGGGGTCTTTATACACGCATTTCCAGTCAAGTTAACAAGGCGCTTCAAAACACAACATTTACTAGGTGTTGGACGAAACCTCTTTTGCAGGCTCTTGCTGCAACACCTTTGCATTTTATGCTGAAGCGTAAGCCACACATAAATACAGATACTGTGCCCACTTGCATATAATAATCATACAGCAGCAATGGATGCACAGAGTTTCACTTCAGTTCAGAAGGCATTTGTCAGTCTTATGAATGAACTTGAACCACGTTGTTTTCATCTGTGCTATATGCCACAATGTAGCATGTGCTGCAAAAAGAGAAAGCATACTCTCTTAACTGTGGTTTGCAAAATGACTGTGTCGATGGAATAAAAGCAGTGCTTGATGTATACTGTTACCTGATAAAAGTTCATCAAGCACTGCTATTATTCCATGATCAGAAGTTATTCATAATAATACATCCTTGTCAAGAAATGTTTAGGATTAGTTTATGGCAAGTAGCAAACAACTTTATGAAAGAACTCGATACAACTGAAGATAAAATGGCTACATGCTGTTCACAGGTGAAAAAACCCTGCATTGTATGTATTGTATATAATGCATCATTTAAAAGCAGGTGGTGCATGATTGTTCAATTTGGACTGTGATCTCATGCAGTGCTGATGGTCAACCAGTGGAATTAGAATACTAAACACCTGGCTTGATGCTTTACTGTTGTACTCAAAGGTACAGCATGCAAATATAAATGCAAGCTAATATGGAGATATCACTAATGTGGCCTGCATGTCACCAGCCATTGATTTGTATTGCAATATAGTTCAATTCACAGAACTTTAAAAAAAAGACAATTTAATTTAGAGTTCCAAGGTTTTGTTATTTTTAAAAAGAATTTTGCAGTAATCATAACATTTCCTTGGCTTACAATTCTGCACATTCAAGTTCTAAGTAAAGCCATCCCTTAAAGTTATATGCACTCCTGGTGAATAATAGTGTTTTTTCATATCAATACATGAAAATGCACCTAATTTTACATTAAATGAGAAGCTATTGTGGTGCAGGATTACCAGAACAATGCATAGTTTGGTCACCCTGACACTCTCATGGTGTGACATAGCCACGGTCCTCAGAGGGGGTGGGTCACAACCATGACACATGCACAGATGTGACAGAGACCTCAGGTGATGCTACTGTGGTGCAGAATTCCCAGAACATCGCTTAGTTAGCTCACAAGGTTACACTTGTCACTCTCACAGGTGGGACCTAGCCACGGTCCTCAGAGGGGGCGGGTCACAACCATGGCACATGGACAGATGTGTGACACAAACCTCAGGTAATGCTACTGTGGTGCAGGATTCCCAGAACATTGCTTAGTTTGGTCACAAGGTTGCACTTTGTCACTCTCACAGGTGGAACCTAGCCACGGTCCTCAGAGGGGGTGGGTCACAACCATGACACATGTACAGATGTATGACACGGACCTCAGCAGATGCTACTGTGATGCAGGATTTCCAGAACATCGCTTAGTTTGTTCACCCTGCCACACTCACAGGTGCGACATGGCCACGGTTCTCAGAGGGGGTGGGTCACAACCATGACACATGCACAGATGTGTGACAGAGATGTCAGGTGATGCTACTGTAGTGCAGAATTCCCAGAACATCGCTTAGTTAGCTCACAAGGTTACACTTGTCATTCTCATAGGTGAGGGGCGGGTCACAACCATGGCACATGCACAGATGTGTGACATAGACCTCAGGTGATGGTACTGTGGTGCAAGATTCCCAGAACATCGCTTAGTTTGGTCACAAGACTACACTTGTCACTCTCATCGGTGTGACCTAGCCACGGTCCTCAGAGGGGGTGGGTCACAACCATAGCACATGCACAGATGTGTGACACAGACCTCAGTTGATGCTACTGTGGTGCAAGATTCCCAGAACATTGCTTAGTTTGGTCACAAGGTCGCACTTGTCACTCTCACAGGTGTGACCTAGCCACGGTCCTCAGTGGGGGTGGGTCACAACCATGGCACATGCACAGATGTGTGACACAGATGTCAGGTGATGCTAGTGTGGTGCAGGATTCCCAGAACATCGCTTAGTTTGGTCACAAGGTAGCATTTGTCACTGTCACAGGTGGGACCTAGCCACGGTCCTCAGAGGGGGCAGGTCACAACCATGGCACATGCACAGATGTGTGACACAGACCTCAGGTGATGCTACTGTGGTGCAAGATTCCCAGAACATTGCTTAGTTTGGTCACAAGGTTGCACTTATCACTCTCATAGGTGGGACCTAGCCACGGTCCTCAGTGGGGGCGGGTCACAACCATGGCACATGCACAGATGTGTGACACAGACCTCAGGTGATGCTACTGTGGTGCAAGATTCCCAGAACATCGCTTAGTTTGGTCACAAGGTTACACTTGTCACTCTCATAGGTGTGACCTAGCCACGGTCCTCAGAGGGGGCGGGTCACAACCATGGCACATGCACAGATGTGTGACAAAGACCTCAGGTGATACTACTGTGGTGCAAGATTCCCATAACATTGCTTAGTTTGGTCACAAGGTTGCACTTGTCACTCTCATAGGTGGGACCTAGCCACGGTCCTCAGTGGGGGCGGGTCACAACCATGGCACATGCACAGATGGGTGACACAGACCTCAGGTGATGCTACTGTGGTGCAAGATTCCCAGAACATCGCTTAGTTTGGTCACAAGGCTACACTTGTCACTCTCATAGGTGTGACCTAGCCACGGTCCTCAGAGGGGGCGGGTCACAACCATGGCACATGCACAGATGTGTGACACAGACCTCAGGTGATGCTATTGTGGTGCAAGATTCCCAGAACATTGCTTAGTTTGGTCACAAGGTTGCACTTGTCACTCTCACAGGTGGGACCTAGCCACGGTCCTCAGTGGGGGCGGGTCACAACCATGGCACATGCACAGATGTGTGACACAGACCTCAGGTGATGCTAGTGTGGTGCAGGATTCCAAGAACATCGCTTAGTTTGGTCACAAGGTTACACTTGTCACTCTCATAGGTGGGACCTAGCCACGGTCCTCAGAGGGGGCGGGTCACAACCATGGCACATGCACAGATGTGTGACATAGACCTCAGGTGATGGTACTGTGGTGCAAGATTCCCAGAACATCGCTTAGTTTGGTCACAAGACTACACTTGTCACTCTCATCGGTGTGACCTAGCCACGGTCCTCAGAGGGGGTGGGTCACAACCATAGCACATGCACAGATGTGTGACACAGACCTCAGTTGATGCTACTGTGGTGCAAGATTCCCATAACATTGCTTAGTTTGGTCACAAGGTCGCACTTGTCACTCTCACAGGTGGGACCTAGCCACGGTCCTCAGTGGGGGCGGGTCACAACCATGGCACATGTACAGATGTGTGACACAGACGTCAGGTGATGCTAGTGTGGTGCAGGATTCCCAGAACATCGCTTAGTTTGGTCACAAGGTAGCATTTGTCACTGTCACAGGTGGGACCTAGCCACGGTCCTCAGAGGGGGCGGGTCACAACCATGGCACATGCACAGATGTGTGACACAGACCTCAGGTGATGCTACTGTGGTGCAAGATTCCCAGAACATCGCTTAGTTTGGTCACAAGGTTACACTTGTCACTCTCATAGGTGTGACCTAGCCACGGTCCTCAGAGGGGGCGGGTCACAACCATGGCACATGCACAGATGTGTGACAAAGACCTCAGGTGATGCTACTGTGGTGCAAGATTCCCATAACATTGCTTTGTTTGGTCACAAGGTTGCACTTGTCACTCTCATAGGTGGGACCTAGCCACGGTCCTCAGTGGGGGCGGGTCACAACCATGGCACATGCACAGATGTGTGACACAGACCTCAGGTGATGCTACTGTGGTGCAAGATTCCCAGAACATCGCTTAGTTTGGTCACAAGGCTACACTTGTCACTCTCATAGGTGTGACCTAGCCACGGTCCTCAGAGGGGGCGGGTCACAACCATGGCACATGCACAGATGTGTGACACAGACCTCAGGTGATGCTACTGTGGTGCAAGATTCCCAGAACATTGCTTAGTTTGGTCACAAGGTCGCACTTGTCACTCTCACAAGTGGGACCTAGCCACGGTCCTCAGTGGGGGCGGGTCACAACCATGGCACATGCACAGATGTGTGACACAGACCTCAGGTGATGCTAGTGTGGTGCAGGATTCCAAGAATATCGCTTAGTTTGGTCACAAGGCTACACTTGTCACTCTCATAGGTGTGACCTAGCCACGGTCCTCAGTGGGGGCGGGTCACAACCATGGCACATGCACAGATGTGTGACACAGTCCTCAGGTGATGCTACTGTGGTGCAAGATTTCCAGAACATCGCTTAGTTTGGTCACATGGCTACACTTGTCACTCTCATAGGTGTGACCTAGCCACGGTCCTCAGAGGGGGCGGGTCACAACCATGGCACATGCACAGATGTGTGACACAGACCTCAGGTGATGCTATTGTGGTGCAGGATTCCCAGAACATCGCTTAGTTTGGTCACAAGGTTACACTTGTCACTCTCACATCCACGGTCCTCAGTGGGGGCGGGTCAAGACTATGGCACATGTGACACTGACCCATGAAGATGCTATTGCGGCGCAGGATTACTAGAATATCGCTTATTTGGTTCAGGATAGAAGACGGATTACTAGACCATCGCATCGTTCAAATGAGATCAATAAAGGATATTCATTGCGATCCGAGCCGCACGGGATGTTTTTGCGATAATTGGTGTGGAATGTGGTGCTGGGGAATGTGGTGCCAGCTTCCATGCAGTCTCTTCAAAGACGAGTTGGGTCTCATCAAGGGAGTTACAGTTAAGATTCATGTCGACAGTTCAAAGCCTCCACGATTCTTCAAGCCTCGACCAGTTCCCTATGCACTGCGAGGTAGAGTCGAGCAAGAGCTGGAGCGCTTACAGAGAGGTGGAATTATTGAGCCTGTTCAATTTTCCGAATGGGCAGCACCAGTGGTACCTGTGATGAAACAGGATGGAAGCATCAGAATATGTGGCGATTATAAGTTAACAGTGAATTCTGCTTCTGACATTGAATCTTACCCCCTTCCCAGGATAGATGATTTGTTGTCCTCACTGGCGGGAGCTAGGGTTTTCACAAAACTGGACCTGGCCCATGCCTACTTACAGTTGGCCTTGGATGAAGAATCGAAGAAATTAGTAACAGTGTCTATCCACAAGGGCCTTTTTCGATATAATTGACTTCCATTTGGGGTCGCATCTGCCCCTGCCATTTTCCAACGTGTCATAGAGGGGATGTTGAGTGGTATTTGCCACGTCAATGCTTACATGGATGACGTTCTGGTGGCAAATGATACTGAGGTGGAACACCTTTCAACCTTGGAGGAAGTCCTGGCACGTTTGGAGCAGTATGGGGTACGGTTGAACAAGGCAAAGTGTAAGTTTATGTTGCCCAGTGTGGAATATTTGGGATATCACATCTCAGGGGATGGTGTTAGACCTACACAGGAGAAGCTTCAGGCCATTGTGGATGCCCCCGCTCCTAAGGACGTTTCTCAGCTAAAATCTTTCCTTGGGTTGGTTAACTACTACTCAAAGTTTTTACCCCACCTAGCAAGCACATTGGCACCACTCTATGCATTGCTAACAAAACATCAGCAATATATATATATATATTATATATATATATATATATTGTTGATGCTGGGGAGCTGAACAAGAGGAAGCTTTCAAGATGGCCAAGTCACAGCTAGCATCAGATGTTGTGTTGGCACACTTTGATCCACAACAAAGGTTGGCTGTCGCTTGTGATGCATCACCTTATGGGGTAGGGGCAGTATTGTCACACTTGTACAATGATGGGTCTGAGCGGCCAATTGCATATGCTTCCCGTTCGCTTGCACCTGCTGAACGGAAATATTCCCATATAGAAAAAGAGGGTCTAGCTGTGGTATTTGGAGTTCAAAAGTTCCACCAATACCTGCTTGGGAGGAAATTTGTTGTGTTTTCAGATCACAAGCCTCTTCAGTTCCTCTTTTGCGAAACTAGACCAGTGCCTCCAATGGCATCGGCAAGAATTCAGCGTTGGGCATTGACGTTGAGCGCTTACAACTATCAGATTGTGTACAGGCCAAGCCAACTTCAGGCGAATGCAGATGGGCTAAGCAGGCTGCCTTTAAAAGGAGAAGAGCCAGGAGATGTTCCTTTACCTGGAGACACGATCCTGATGATGGAATCTCTCTCCAATGCTGATTCAGTTGTTACTGCTACCACTATCCGGAGTTGGACAGATAAGGATCCAGTCCTGTCTCTGGTCAGATGAATGGTCTTGCATGGTTGGCAGCCACAGGCAAGTGATGAGTTTAGACCATACGAGCAACGTAAGCTTGAACTTAGTGTCCAGAATGGATGTGTACTTTAGGGCAGTCGGGTAGTGGTGCCTCCACAGGGAAGACAGCATGTTCTTGAAATGCTGCACGAAGGTCACCCTGGTATCTCACGAATGAAATCTCTTGCTAGGGGAATAGTATGGTGGCCCAAGTTGGATGCTGATCAAGAGACCTTGGTCAGAAGCTGCAAAGCTTGCCAAGAGAATCAGAAGCGTTGTTCGAAGGTTCAGTTACACCCATGGGAGTGGCCGGCAGAGCCTTGGGCTCGGGTGCATGTTGATTTCTTTGGCCCCTTTTTGGGAAAGCAATTCTTTATCATTGTAGATGCTCACTCTAAATGGGTAGAGGTGTGTGTAGTGTCGTCACCTTCCTCTCAGCAGGCCATTCAGGCACTTAGAAGAGTGTTTTCAACTCATGGGCTCCCACAGATCCTGGTCTCTGACAATGGAGCAGCATTTTCAAGTTCGGAGTTTCAAACATTTGTTACACGAAATGGATTCAAGCATGTCAGAAGTGCACCCTATCATGTGGCCACCAACGGGCTAGCTGAGCGAGCCGTTCAAACAGTCAAGGATGCCCTAAAGAAGACCTCGGGTGACATTGATACTCGTTTATCCAGATTTTTGTTTCAATATAGGCTCACACCGCATTCCTCTACCGGCCAGTCACCTGCAATGCTCTTACTGGGACGTGTACCCAGGTCTCACTTGGACTTCCTTTTCCCAGATGTGGCTGACAATGTGAAGCAGAATCAGCAACGGCAGAAGCAGAACCATGATCAGAGGGCAACTGAGCGTTTCTTTGTAGTTGGAGACAAGGTGTATGCTCTAAATCATAGAGGTACTCCTACCTGGCTTCCAGGGACAGTATCTGCTGTGTCAGGTTCCCGCTCTTTGACTATCAAGTTCAGTGATGGACGCGAGTCCAGATACCATGCAGATCACGTTAGGGCTCGTGAACAAGATGAGAGAGGAGGCAAAGAAGATGAAGACGAAGATGATTCCTCACCAACTGAGTGTATTCAAGACCAAGAAGAGGAAACTTTGTTGGCTACAGATCAGAATCAGGCCCCACCTGCAAACACTCACAGGGAGGATACTCCACCAGCCCCAACACCTCCACCAGAGGAAGTACAAGTTCACCCACAACCTGCAATTGAGGTGACATCGCAAGCAGCTCCTGTATTACGTCACTCAACCCGTCCTCGTCATCCTCCAGATCGGTTGTGAATATGATGGGAGGAAGTGTGGTAATGGGACTTAATGTGTTAGTACAATAGGACTTGTAAGGATTCACATGTAGAAGAAGTTCAAGGTGTAATGGACATGCGCAGTTGGGAATGATTGCTACTACTTAAGAACTCTCCAGACTCTGATCTCTCTCTCTCTCGGCGGGTCTGCAACAACGGTGCTGGCTGCTGTCTTTGTCAGCGTGCGCACTGGCTACTACCTCATTTGTATAGTTGTGTGCTTTGTGATTGTTGATATTTGATATCTTCCCTGTCCCTACGAGCGCTTCGCGTTACGTACACAGCTGGAGTTATCACAGGGCAACCCTGTGGAGATGCCATACATGTACACTAGCTCAATGATCCCCCTTATATGTAGAGTGCACTTGTACAGTGTGCACTCTCCTAATACTTAGCCAGTAGCCTTGTGTTATAATAGGTTGTGTTGTGAGCCTTACCTTTCAATCCATATATAACTCTATGCCAGCATCACATGCTGCTTCATTGCTATTGGAGACATCACCCAATCCCCCATACTGCCTCTTGGCTCCCATGTGGCTTAGGTTCTGGTCCCATGCTGCCTCTTGGCTCCCATGTGGCTTAGGTTCTGGTCCCCATGCTGCCTCTTGGCTCCCATGTGGCTTAGGTTCTGGTCCCCATGCTGCCTCTTGGGCTCCCATGTGGCTTAGGTTCTGGTTCCCATGCTGCCTCTTGGCTCCCATGTGGCTTAGGTTCTGGTCCCCACGCTGCCTCTTGGCTCCCATGTGGCTTAGGTTCTGGTCCCCATGCTGCCTCTTGGCTCCCATGTGGTTTAGGTTCTGGTCCCCACGCTGCCTCTTGGCTCCCATGTGGCTTAGGTTCTGGTCCCCATGCTGCCTCTTGGCACCCATGTGGCTTAGGTTCTGGTCCCCATGTTGCCTTTTGGCTCTGTAGTACCTCATTCAGCTAAGTCTATGTTGAACCAACAAGATCAAGAAGACAACTGGTAGTTTTATTGATGTCTGTGTGCACTTTCTGCCTACTCTTTGACGGAACGAGAACGATAGATGGGTGACTACTATAAATGTCACAAACAACTTTGACATGTTGTGGTAAAAGGTATAGCTGTTTCCCCAAACAACAAGCCTCAAACCTTTATCACAAATGAAAGTAAATGTATAGCCAATCAAAATACAATGAAGCACTGTCTATGTTTTATTTTATAATCTTGATTGTCAGGTTTTTAGTGGTGGAATTATTCAACCAGGCCCACTTTGATTTCCAATTTCTCCCAACTGTCATGCCGGTGTATTGTTATTATCAGCAAGTCCCCGTATTGGCACTCCACAAGTTTGTCATCATCTATTGTGCATTTGAATTGCAAGGATTACGTAAACAACCTTCTAAGGTACTAGTAATATTCAGCATTGTTTTTTCTTATTTTGTTATTTGTTTATTTTATATCATTATCCCATCTAGTACAGTTGTCTACAAGTAATAATGTAGAGATACACTTGTTTGCAAAGTACTACGAAATTTATTTGTGCTACAACAATACAAGGCATTAATTTCCATGAACGCCAATTCTATTGGGCTATTCCAGATAAAAATCGTGCACCCCCACGAAAGACACCCAAATAAATTCCCCTGGACTATTAATAAATTCCCCTGGATATTATCAGTATCAAAGCTAACCACTGCAGATAACCTAATTGACTTCCGAGGGGGTGTACGATTTTTATCTGGAATAGCCCATTTTGGTTGTTGTAGGTTAGTACCGCGTTCGCACGCACTGTGTGAATTCCAAGGTGTATACTATAATTACATGTTTTTGCATTGTAGATACCGCTATGGGGAAAAAAAGTAATAGTCATAACAATAATAATAATCTTCTCACAGCTGGCTTTTCGGCTTGCCACTGTTACATGCAGGCCCAAGTCGGCTGTACTTAGAGACATCTATGGCAGACTCAACCTCCATCTAGTGAGGGCCAATGCCACTGCCATCCTCACCAGATGTGAATTACCTATAGGCTATGTTGTACCCATGTGCACAGTACGTACATGAAAATCATTTGTTCTTGTACATGTAATTGTATACATATCGTGATCATAATTTGTTTTTCTAATTAAGCGAAATGGGCGGGTGCTGATACGTTGTCGCAACGTTTTGACGTCATCATGGCTGGGTGGGGCCGGAGTTTTAATATCCCATAACACGTATCCCGGAACCAATGCACCACGGCCAGACCGGGTTTTGGTTTCTGAATTCATCTGCACGTACGTGTAAATGTATATGGTTTACCACATAGCCATGGGGATGGCAAGTGTGCAACGAATTTGAATCTATTTCACAGTGTGTTTTGGCATGCTACAGTGTGTGTGTGTGTGTGTGTGTGTGTGTGTGTGTGTGTGTGTGTGTGTGTGTGTGTGTGTGTGTGTGTGTTACCCACACAAGATACTTGCTATGATATCAAACCAAAACAATCACAGCTACAGCTATGCTGCTGGGAATAAAGCACACTTCCTCAACAATAATAAGGTACAAATGGAAATGTTTTCTCTTATTAAAGCACACTAAAACTGCATATCTCACTTCATACCTAAAATAAGAAAGGAGATAAGGTCAGCCCAGGACATTATACATGCCACATGCATGCATGTTGCAGTTCTAAATAACCACAAAAATATTCATATTTACACACACACACACATGCACACACATGCACACACACACCTCATTGATGCGTTATGGAGCCATATGCTACTTCACCAATGCATTCAAGTAGTTGCACATGTAAATGTGCATGCAGGCCCGTAGGCTGGTCGGGAGACGGGGGGGTTCGGGAAAGCAATAATGTGGAACTGATTAAGAGCGGGGGGGGGGGGGGGGGGGGGGGGGGGGGGGGGGGGGAAGGCCCCCTCCTGCCTAGCTAGGGGGTATGGGGGAGCGCTGTAAGCTTCCCCATCGGGGTCTGGGGCAGAGCCCCAGCCGCTTTGCAACTTTTGCAATTTTTAAGCCACAAAACATAGCATAATTGCATAGAAACATGCTAAAAATATAGAGAGCCCAGTTTGTGTTCCCGTTCAATAATGAAGTACATGTACAAGTAAGTCTGGCTTGCCTATAACGGCTGGCATACACGGGACAACTTCCGGGCTATTTGTGGCATGCAACTTAAATGACTATGCATGGGTAAAAGTTCCGCAATTCTGATGGTTTGCTGCCTATTCATGAGTTGCATGGGACTGGGAATCCGTGCACACTATATCACGAACCCTCCTCCGGTTCCGCCTCTGCTGTTTGTTGTGGGTGGGCAGTAGGCGCCCCATTAGAATGGGTGTCCCGCGGTTGGTATGCTTAGTAAGTGTTATCTCACGCTCGCGGTACATGTATATAGAAGTAATGAATAAATTATTTTGATGGCAAGCGGAACTAGTTCGGACGAGCGGGGGGGGGGGGGGGGGGGTCGACCGAACCCACCGACCCCCCCCCAGCCTACGGGCCTGGCATGTATGAAGCAAGATGAAAGTACATCAATGTAGACACATCTGACACAGTGTACAATTATGTGACCTGATGTTAACACACCAACCCTCACCCAGCTGAATCTCCGATGACCGGGCTATGTGTGTAGAGGTATGTGTATGAAGGGAAGAGATTTTTACCACAACACTGTGACCTCTGACTTTATTACCTTTGCAACAGCAGAAGCAGACCACACCCACAGTCACCAGGACCAAGACCAGCAGTACTGGAATGCCCACTCCAAGTCCAATACTTAATCCAAGCACCAATGTGTTGGATGGTTCTGATATTGATGGTGCATGTTATATGAGAGGAGAGGATCAGGGAGAGAGGGGGGGGGGGGGGGGGGGGGGGGGAGAGAGGAGAAGAGAGATGAAAGTGAAAGAAGACTTCCCAACACATGTACACATATAATGCTATGGGGTGGGGTTGTATGAATAATTGATAAGCCATTGTTGAATATAAGTACTCATAGACTTATAATACATTTACCTTGTACATGTACATACATGTACACAACTTACATTGTACATGTATTCACAAAAATTGCCACGTGCTAAAGTGGGAAAAACTCACAAAAGCACAATTTTCCAATAAAATCATTCGAATGAGGGCATCAAATAATGTACTTACTATACATGTAAAACAGATGGCAGCCCTGCTAGTTCAAGAATGGTACGCTCTTGAGAGGTGTCAATACAATGTGTCAATTCTCACATTTCAATAACTACTCAACCAAATACAGTTATTAAAAACTACTGCTACAGAGCTTTACATGTACAAGTACCTGCCAGATAATAAACTGGTTTTACACATTTTTCAGCAAACTATCCACTAAGCTACACACTACACACCAGTCTTCAGATTAATATTTCCAGAAGCACAGAGATCACTAGCAGGGTGGCTATGCTGACATGCATACCACCAGCAGTGGACAAAGAGGTGGGCACTAGAAAATAAACAAAGAAATTCACTATATTTAAATTTTTCCAAACAAAACCAAGACTGAACGTACAGTGTAAGATGCAAAGAATTTCATAATCAGAATAATAAAACGATTACCATTACAATAATTCATTATGCTGTCAAAATGCACGACATGCTGCATTGGCAAGGGTGCTTGGTGGGAGGAGTGGGGAAGAGGGGGTTATATTCACTTCCGTCTAAAAAAAGCTCACGTTTAAACAAGCATATTGATTTTTGTTTTCTGAATGAAATACTAAATTATAGCTAAATCATATAAAGTATTCCCAATACAGATAATAGCTTGAGCAGCATCATTCATAGCTGACATGTTTAACCAGATAGGGGCATAAATTTAATTGTAAAAATACAATCATTACCTTCTGCAAACTTTAGACTGACATTTATACTAACCTGATGAGGTAGTAGGTGGTGGTGGAGTAGCTGGTGGTGGTATGTTACCTGTGTAAGGGGTGTCATTATCTTCTGGCTTTAAGAGGCATAATGCATTGCATCTTTTAAAACAGGACACTGTGATGTTATCATCACATTTACACATACACATTTACACATACACATTTCTCCTATGGAAAAGCATCTGCAGTAGAGCACAAATGTTTACCCCTGTCTAAATATAGGTTAGACACTGAAACCGAGGGATCTACGTGATTTAGAATCCCCGAGGGCGCTGGGCTGTAGCGTCCCGAGCGGTAGCGAGGGCGCTACTAAGGGCCCGAGGAGATTCTAAATCACGTGGATCCGAAGGTGACAGTGTCTACCCAATTTATTTAGACGTACGTAGCAACCAATAAATTATCACTCAACGCAGCAATTAGATACGTACATAGCAACCGTTTGAAGGTATACAAAAAGAAATGGAAATCTTTGGTGCCGATTTTTTGGACTGGTTATGCGATGGTTCCGGTATGAATGAAGCTTTTAAGTTGCCGATTCTAAACTTGCCGTAAGGTTTGCCTATTACAAGTGGACAGCACACCGGAAACAAGCGAATTGTTTTTCAGCGTGAGGATATTTTGAATTGCAATGCATCAAAACGAGTGAGTACCGTGTCCATGCCTTTGCCGATGGTATCAAAACATTCTGGCATAAATGCAACGAAGAACGTCGTACCTGGAACGTATAATTTCCGCTCTTGTGCAAACGTAACTATTAATGGACCAACATGTACTAGTAATGCTCGGAGTATCAATGAACACTGAGCTAACACTTCATGTACGCAACTCATGTTATTTAATATTTTTTAAAAAAGAAGTATTCAAAAATTTAAAAAAGTGCCAGCGGGAGGGATTCTAAGTGCCAGTGGGGGGGATTCTAAGTGCCAGAGGGGGGGATTCTAAGTGCCCAGGGCACTTAGAGTCCCCCCCCCCCCCCCCCCCCCACTGGCACATAGAGTCCCTCTCGAGGTTTCTACCGCGTTTAGATACCTGCAATTGGCCAACAGATTGTGCGAATCACTTCCGCTATTGTCTAAGATAAGTAAAGCTTTTATCCTTTCGATACTCGTAAAATGAGCAGTGCTAGCGGACCTATCCCTTTCGCTCCGTGCAGATTGGTTGGAGCGTAATGCATAGGTCTGCTAGTGCTCAAAATCTGATGAACTTTAATCCTTGCACATGCTTAAATACACAAAAAGCTTGCCAAATATTCTGATTACATACCACTTACCTGCTTGGTTGGTAACTGTTGTTGCATTGCTGCTCCCAGCACAGTTGATGGCCACCACTGAGACAGTGTAGGCTGTGTTATTGGTCAGTCCAGTGAAGGTGTTCTGTAGTGGTCCACTGCTGGGGATGGTGACAGGTGTACTTGAGCTGCTGTTAATACTGACACTGTAGCTGGTAGCTGTGGGAACAGATGTCCAGGTCACAGTTAGTTGGTCTGAATAGCTGCTGGTCAGTGATGTAATGGTTGGAGCACTTGGAGGAGCTGAAAGTGAGGAAAAACTTTAAAGATATTTGTACTACATTGTAGATTTCCCTATCCCTTCATATCCACAATATATTTATCGAGCACTGCTGATGGTATAGCAAATGATTTCGTGTGACTGCATGGTGGGAAAATTCCATACAATAATCGGACTGCTCAAAATAAACAATAATGCAATTATTACACATGCAGATACCTTACTTGTATTTGAACAACAATTGGGATATTATGTTGTGCAACTGATCTGGCCAGACCATCCATGGTGCTAAAGACTGACCCCAATCCAGAATATCCAATAAGTCACCACCCTGCTACATGTATATGTGGTCCCCCTATTTTCTTAACATCTACACCAGTACAAACAGTGTATCATAACAACCTCATTAATTAACTCTTCATGATGACAAGTCATCAATTGTATCCTTTGTTCAGTTGCTCTTACAAAGCATACAATGCCGATTAAGAAACATTTTTTCATGGCATACATGTGCAAGAAGAAATTTAGTGCTGCATGATGCTATCAATGGCAAATTTTAATCTTGAAAGCCGGAGAGGGGCAAATGTGGAGGGGAGAGGGTTGCCATTGCTCGATGAAAAGGCGGGGTGTTGTCAGATATGGGCCTGATGCAATTTTTTTGTAAGTAAGATAAATTGATTGTCTGTTCAGAGAAAGAAAGGTACACAAATACCCCTACCCAAATTTATATACGCACATGTGGTCTTATTTCCGGGTGGTCTTATTTGTGAGCCACTACTGTACATGTATCAGGGACCTGAAAAGTTTTTAACTTAATTTGATTCATATCCCTGTGGCTGCCTCCAATGTTGTCTTGTGGTTGCCTCTGGATGTGCTAACATCATATCTCTACATGTAGGTGACAATGTTGTGGCTTTAGTGTCTATGTGATCCTGTTACAAATGGTTATAAAAACGTGTTTCATCTTTGTGGTTTCACAAAAAAAAAAAAAACAACAGAGAACGAGTTCAACGGTGAAGCATCCATGCAGGTGGAAAGGCCATCAGGAAAGTTCCGAGCGCGGTGGGCCCAATCGTCTCTCCTTCCGTGGCGCCTAGCTGAGTCCAAAAACGCGTTTAGTTCCTCTGATCTCCTCTTATCATCGTCCCATTGTCCAGTTCTTCCTCTTCCGACACTTTAAGTACATCTTGCATGATCTGTTACTTGTTCGGATCGCCGCTCCCATAGCTATAGTGTATATAATCAATACTAGACAACATTTTTAAATTCAAGCGCTTACCTAGTTGTGCTCGGATTGGATGCCCTTCTTTTGAATCGGCTTCAGTAAGAATGCGTTTCAGAGTTAGGTTGTAGTTCGCTATGCCAACTACATTAGCAAAAATGAAAGGACTCACACCTTTAACCGACAACAAGTATACCTTCAACCTCTTCTTCGCTGATATCCGAGACATCACTTTAGCATTATGGACGCTTGAGGTTCTGAGAACAAAGAATTCCCGTTACCAATACAAAGCCACACTGCTTACGCTTCTTGAGACTTCAGCTGATTCAAAAAAGAAGCTGAAGCTGATATAAAGTTACTGTACCTGCGCAGAAAGTGATGTCCTACTCTCTTGAGTTGGTGTTACAGAGACAGTTTTGGTCGCAACCTCGCTTACTGATAGTTGTACACATCCGCTACTGAAAATGATTTTCCTGCTGGAGTAGTGCAAACAGCATCGCCATGCTGCCTAGGACCCAAGGTTCGGCGCGGTCTTCTTCGTCATCATGGTACTAGTACATAGACTGATAGGTTCTACTGTGACATGAATTGATCGTTGCTCAGGAACCTGTTCGAGGAGAAACTTGGGAATTAGCCACTAGTCCCTCAATTTACTTGATAACCCACCTAAGATACTTCTTCTGGCTGATAGGAACGTACGGTTAGTTCCAGTATTAGATTTCCCGACGATGACGCCATACACGCATATCATGTGGCTTTGAAGAGTCTACGCATGCGCGTTACATTCATTTGAAATGGAAGCCTCGTACGCGCTGTATTTGTTCTGTTCAAAGTGGGGTTTCAAAAGCAAAATCAACATATTTGATGCACACAAGAATACCGGATCTGGCCACGAAAGTAATTCTATTTGATGCACACCAGCGACCATGACTCTATTAAATGCACACCAGGGACTGCCACTTTATTTGATGCAAAAAAATCCAATTCAATACAAACCTGGGTCCGGCCGCTATCTTGATTCTATTTGAAGCACACTAGGTGTGGTTGCTAACATGATTCTATCTAATGCCCACCAGGGACTGCCACTAGCATGACTTGATTTGTAGTTTTAGCTATAGTCATGCTAGCGGCAATCCAGTCACTGTAGAGGTGTGCATCAGATAGAATCATATTAGCGGCCAGACCCGGTGTGCAGCAAATAAAGTCATGCTATTGGAATTGGCCAGTCCCTGGTGTGCAGCTGCTAGGTTTGTGGTATCGTCCAGCTGACCCTGGTGAGCATCACATAGAAACATGTTAGTGACCTGACCTGGCCGGTGTGCATCAAATAGTCACTTTAATGTAATAGTCTTGGTAGTGACCAGGATATCCTGATTTAATTGATGCAGATTCAATCTGATGAGCCGCTATCCTGATGCACAAAACTCTAGAAGATGCACACCAGGGACTGGTGATAGCATGATGTGTACTGTGTCATTGCTAAAAGTACTCACAAACTTGCTTTTTTACAATGTTCATGTGGCCACACCCCTTTATGTAAGTCATCTATTAACATGACATGTACATGTACATGGATGGAAAAGTTCAGTTACAACCAGTGCAGATTGAATAATACACAACATGTACATGTACAGATGTAACAATACACCAAATATAAGTTCACATCAAATCTCCCAGTTTCCATCAATGTAAAGCTCGATCCTATCAGGATAAAAATATATTAAGACATCACATCATGATCATGCAAACATACCACATATACAATTTGCTGAAGACTAGTGAGAAGGATAGATTCTTTGGGCACACAGCCACTTGATGGCAGTAATACTATAGTGCCACCTCCATGGAAGCTGCCAGGCCTCTAGCTAAACCCTCTGCCATATTTTCTTTCTGAATGCTCCAAAATTACAATGTACATTGGCCCCGGGGTTTCAAACTAATAACCACATTCTGAGCATCTTCAAGCTTCATTCTTCTGCCTGGTCCTACTCGCACAGAAATAAGCACACACAGACAAAGGTAAACATATGCAGATGCACATGCACAAATGCATAGAAACACGACACTAAAATGTATGCACGTGCCTACACATAAAAATACACCTGTAATACATGTGCACACACATGCACAAAAAGCACAAACATATATATACAGCGACATACATGTACCACAAACCAGAAGAGCTATGGTTGGCCAGCTTGATCACACTGACCTAACATACAATTGTACCTGCTTCCACTGCCCGCAAGGATTCATACTACTATTCCACACCAATGGACACACAAACGAACCTGGTTACAATGTGTTGTGTGTGTGTGTGTGTGTGTGTGTGTGTGTGTGTGTGTGTGTGTGTGTGTGTGTGTGTACTGCCATACAGGTGTTTGTGTATTTTTTAGAAGGACCTAATGTATGTGTGTATATATATGTCATGCACTTGGGGAGGATGGCCCATCATTGTCAAGACCCTAGCTCATAGACGAACGTTCAGAAGCTGACAACATTAGCGTAGTACATGTTGCTTTGATTATTTGACATCATGGATGTGTTTAACTACAGGCAATGCTCACACACACTCACACACTCATATACAAACATAGTGCATAACAGAAAAAAATAAGAACTTTGCACAATCATAATGTTCTTGCCAATATCCTCTCAATACAACCACTACAAGTGCTATACAGCTAGGCACCAAAACATATTACCCAGGCAGTAAAGAGGCTGGGGTCTAACTGGCAGTAAAGAGGCTGGGGTCTAACTGGCAGTAAAGAGGCTGGGGTCTAACTGGCAGTAAAGAGGCTGGGGTCTAACTGGCAGTAAAGAGGCTGGGGTCTAACTGGCAGTAAAGAGGCTGGGGTCTAACTGGCAGTAAAAAAAAACACACACAGTGAATAATAAATACTCCAGAGTCACACCAAAGCAATGACACTTCTGTCAGTGCAAACATTGGCAAGGATGCCCCAGTTATCAAGACAGTGGCTGGGGTAGCCTCATATGGGGTGTGCAAAAGCAGCCATACCCTCCAACTGTGCACAGCAACATATATAAGTATATGTTGTTCTGTGAGTGCATTACTCCTTTGCAACCCTAATGTATGTCAGAACTTCAAGTGTGTGCGTGTACACATGTATGTGTCTTAGTGTGTGTATGTGTGTTTAAGTGTGTGTTAGGGTACTGTTTAGGGAGCTAAACAGAGTTTAATGGAGCTCTGGTAACTCTCTATCAGCATTTGTGGGCAGAGGCAATGCGGTTACATAGGCTCATGGTCTTAGGCGGATGGGAGCCTCATCCTCCCTATTGTTACCATTTGTGCACCATGGCCGGCTTATGAGACTATATGCACACATGGGCAGCCTCCCAGCAGTCCACTGGTGCTTCAGGAGAGCTTGTCTGTTTGCATCACCCACCCTCCACCCCTGCATCACCTTTGTATCCTTTCTGTGTATTTCTTACTTACTGCCATCATGCCCATTCATATTAAATACAGCCAGGGCGGGTTCCTACCGGGCTTGACCTTCTAACTCAGGGACCCAAGCCTGGGCCAGCGTCCTGGCTTGCATGGTACGCAGGTCACCCAGATGGTGCCAGTGCCACCATCTGGTGCTTGTCTCCCCAAGTCTCCCCCCACATGACGCATGGCTTGGCCACAGCGACTCCCAACTGGTGATCTGCGTCACTCACGGGAGCTCCCCACGGCCAACAGGTCGAGGTTGGCAGGGTCACAGCTCAGAGGGGTTCTCGCTCTGGCCCCCTATTCTCGCCAATCAGTCAACTGAGTTGTGTTGGACAGAAGCAATTGTAGCTGAGGAGCTAGGGGCTGGGTGCATACACCTACTTAGCCTGGGGAAGTTACTAGGCTTGGTAATTAATGTGTTAGTGTGTGTGTTAGTGTGTGTATGTGTGTACACATGTGCGTATGTGTGTACACGTGTGCATGTGTGTACACATGTGTATGTGTGTACACGTGTATGTGTGTACATATGTGTGTATGTGTGTACACATGTGTGTATGTGTGTACACGTGTATGTGTGTTAGTGTGTGTATGTGTGTACACATGTGTATGTGTTAGTGTGTGTATGTGTGATGCTTGTGTGTGTATGTGTGTACACATTGTGTGTTAGTGTGTGTGTATGTGAGTGTAAACATGTGCGTGCCTGTGTGTGTGTGCGTATGATGAGTGTGATGTGGTTTAGTAGGTGATGGAGTTGGTGTTAGGGTGAGTAGGAATGTTAAATACTAAACCATCTGGTCATGTGTCAAGCAGAGATCCTGCATGCTTGATATAGAACCAGTGTGAGTCTAGAATATGCACACCTTGATCTGAGACCCTGACAAGGTCATTATGGAAGGGCCCAAAAACATGTATATGTTGTGTACACATGTATACATATACATATGCATACATACATGCATATACAACTCATGAACCAAATGCACACATACATGTTCACACTGACAAACACGCACACACACACACTCGCGCGCGCGCACACACACACACACACACACACACACACACACACACACACACACACACACACACACACACACACACACACACACACACATACACACAGAAACACACGCAGCATGTAGCCTGACCCTTGGCGTCTACTACTTACGATCAGATCAGAAAAGCTAGGTTAGTACTAGTATGCATATTAGACAACCACTAATTATTTATACTGTATAGCAAAACTGCATTGGCTTACCTTGCAGTGGTGAGTCCATCCCACGCGACGTCTACACAACTTGCGGCTTTTTGGCTGCACACAGGAACTGTATAGATGATTCAGGTTCAAATGTGCGCAATTCATCGCTAGAGCTCTATTTTTTCTAGCACGTGTGAACGTACATTTTTATAGCCATACCTCCGACCAACCAGATACGCTATCCCTCTGCGATTTCTTTGTTTGGAACGTCGGAACGCGTAGGCATCTTTTAGAATTAGTAGCCTACTGCTATTATTAATAATAGCTACATGTATATATATATATTAAATTTGTGTGCAACGAATTACGCCCTCGGATCGGTAGAATGTAATTAGCATTAGTTATACACAGTTATACAAAATGTGTATAACAACTGTGGTTTTTTGATTAGCACAACTGCTATTATACACAGTTATACACAATTATACGCAATGTGTATAACAAGTACTGTATAACTACTTGTATAACAATGTTATACAGACGAGTATAACAACCCTTTTTACACAGTGCTCCCCACACCTAGGAGGCACGGTGTCTTGCATGGCCTGTACCATTACAATATGAGAACACCAACAGTGGCCCTGGGTCTTGCAAGACACCACACCTCATAGTCACATGCACATGTTGCAATTACATCATCATCTCTACGTATGTACATGTACCCCGACTCTCTCACTACCCTATATTGTCGTCCTCTAAGGCAGTTGCCCTTAACCCACCTTTGTACCTCCAGCACGAAGAACATTAAAAAGTGCTAAGCTAATCCCCCGATGCATAACAAAGTTAGGGTTCGTACACCAGATACTGACTGGAATACCGATTACAAAAGATTGATACGAGACAATTCCACACCTTGTAGCATGCACAAAGTTGCTATTACATCACATCAATAACACACGTGATCCCTGCCTAATGACATTATACTACAGGGTTATGCAAATGACTAACAAGTTTAGCATTTTTAAAAAGAAAGTGGGATACCACTTGTTTGGCTGATATCTTCTTATTATGCCTATATTCATTTGGTAGCTAAGGTCAGGTTTTCAACCTTGTGAAACAAGGAGCTCTGTGTTTACATGTAGATCTCATCATTTCCAACAGGGCCCATGTTGATTTTCGCTGGGAAAGAGTCGTGCGTTTGGTATCATCATGCCACACACACACACACACACACACACACACACACACACACACACACACATGCACACACACACAATGTATGTTATACCTGATTATGTGATAGACTGTGCGTCTGTACAGTGTATTCATGTGCAGTGTATTTTAAGATGAGCCCTGCATGGACATCGGTTGCTTGAAGCCATAGTGAAAACGCAGTGCCAGTACATACCTTCAACTACACAGTCTTATATTATACATTTCTCCCTTAGCAGCTACGTGAAATATAACTGAGCGATGTTTCGTGAACAACTAGCAACGAGAAATGTTTTGTGATTAAAACGTTATTGAATGTCATGTTTTGTGTTGCAACACAAACCTCCTTTTGTTATTTGTTTAAACAGGGATATTAAATACATAGATTGGAAGCGAGGCTGATATACGGCTGAATTACGGTATTCCTAATTTCCATCCATGTTGCGCTTGAGGGCTATTCTTATAGTCGCGAAATCGCAGAAACGAAAAGCTGCACTTGGTAAGTTGGTTTCTTTCTAATTAAGTGGCAGGTTTGTTTTACTAATGGGATCAGTCAAGCTTTACTTTTGAACGCAATGGGCTATTCCATTATTTAACCGTGCACCCCTATGGATGACAATAAATGGTGTCCAGGGGGGTATTGGGATAATGTCTCGGGGGGTGGTCATTTAAATGCATGTCCCGGGGGGCTAGAAGATATAACAGAAGCTTGTCCAGGGGGGGATGGAACAAAACACAAGCGTGTCCAGGGGGGTCGAATAAAATAGAAGCTTGTCCAGGGGGGCATTTATATGTCTGTCCCGGGGGGGTGAGGACATAAGAAATGCATGTCCAGGGGGGGTTTTCTATATTGTCCCGGGGAGGGGGGGGGGTATGTTTGCAATTATTGTCATCCATAGGGGTGTACGATTAAATAATGGAATAGCCCAATGCATAAGCCTGTTAAAGCGTTCGGATCGCTTAAGCTTCGAGTAACAAAATCTCCTGAACAACTTACCGTACAACAGATCTGAAAACCTTGAACTACACCGCTGAAACCCCACTGTAGTTATCAGATAGTGAAGTGTACACAGTATCCCTAGATCTACAGTATATCAACCCACCCCACCCTCATATCAAGCTTTGGAAAATATGCCCTAGTCATAATAATGTTAGGCTAGGGTTTTTGTGTTCCTTTTTTCTTTACAAGATGCTGTCTGTTCCACACTTAGGGGCGCATCTTGCTGGCAGCTTGTGCCTCTGACACCAAAGTTCCCTATAAGTCTTTGAACTGACTGTCCAATTGTGCTTGAGCCATCCTAAGTGATTCATTCATTTGACTCACTTTTATGTACCCATCGTACATGCATGTCGCTTTATGAAATTTTGACTACTCCTGAGAGATGTTGAGGGCTACATTGGATATCTAATCTGCAGTATAACCAGCAGATGTTAGGTAGTATTGGTGGGGCAGCAGTAAAGCAAAAGAACAGGCAGACCAGAAACAACCAGCATACTGTTGCGAGTCCTGCTGCAATAAAAGGCCGACTGGTGTAGGCAAGGATGTCCTCTTTGCCTGGTGCAAGAAAACATTTGGCATGGAACTCAATGCCTCAATGTGAAAGACTTAGTGTGTTGATGATGCAAAGGCTACTAAAAGGATAAAGGCCTATGGTCCCGTTGACAAGCTCTACGATGCTCTCTTCAAGTAGGCAGGTGCACTGCTTGCACTTCCTTGCACGTGTATGTGCTGACAGATCCCCCTCTCCCCCCCCCCCCCCCCCCCAGGTGGTTTGTTGCGAATGAGGCCAGCACCTACACATGTCAGATGCTCTGATCACTGAAGCTGCCCACCGCCTCTTTGACAAGTTCCCTGAGGCTGTCAAGAAGGTGATGACTGAGGTGTCGTATGGCAAGCCCCCCAAGTTCAACTTCTCGTCATAGTGGCTGGAAAATGAAGTATTGCGTGGGGGTACATCAAGACAAAGGGGGGAGAGGCCAACAGTGCACCTATTGAGAGTGTCACCTGCCAAATGTGCTAGAATGCATCCCACAAGAGTGCATATTCAGCGTGGATGAGTCAGGGCTCTTGTACAAGCAGAAGCCAAGTACAGGCTCAGCACAGAGGTGCTGAAGGTAAGGCTAGCAAGGCTGCCCAAAAGGGTAAGGCTGGCAAGAAGGATGAGAGTGCCAAGGAGCACATCACTGTGAACATTGCCCTCAAGGCGACAGGAACGATCAAGACAACTTTCCAGGTGATCAACAAGGCAAAGAAGCCGAAATGCTGCACAATGGAGGAGAGACTTGGGACCCTCTAAGAAGCACCAACTAGGTTACCATTCACCAGCTTCCTCGACAACTTCTATTTGCAGATGTGCTAGGTTTTTAAACACAGGACTGTGCCCTTCACCCTTCCTGGAGCCAACGAGTGCAATGACGATACGCTGGTTGTTTTCCTCATGGACAAACACGCCCCCCACATGCCGGGGAATGCCAAGCAGTTCAAGATCAAGGACTTCACTGCCTTCCACTAAAAGGACATCTTTGGATTCTTCCTGCCTCCAAACACAATGTCCATCGTGCAGCCACTTGATCAGGGTATCATTGCTTGCTTTAAACGCAAGTGGCAGGCAAAACTTGTGGTACCCCCCCCCCCCCCCCCCCCCCCCTGGCTTCTCCAGATATGAAGCAGGTTATGTGGTGAGTGTGGGATGCACTGAGGGACATTCCAGAAGAGCTGGTATAGAACTGCTGGAGAAAGGTTGGTATCCTTCCCTTCAAGGTGAACCAGCGGTACATCAAGGATAAAGAGAAGGTCATTAAAGGTGATGTACATATGCAGAAGGCAGCAGATCATCTTTGCTGATATTTTTGGGAAGCTCAGCACAGTCTTCTCTGAATCTGAGGAAAAGGCTGTTCATGAGATTGATTCTGTGTAGCTAATGGAGGGTGGGGGGGTGGATGCACTGGATACGTTGGATCCTGTGGTACAGATGGATTGTGAGCCTGATAATGTTGAAGCTTTTGTTAAGGCAGTGTTTGTGGAGGAGGAGGACTCCCTGACATAGAGGTAGTGAACTAGCCTACTGTCATTTCCTTAATTAAATCAGGCTCATGAGAAGGTGAGGGAGCTCATAGTGTTTTTTTAAGTCTCACATTGACTTCAAGATCAATTGTTGGCATTGCTTGGCAAGGTTCAGGACCAGCTCACAATGTACAAGGAGCCAAGTCAGACATCACTAAATCTAACCCCTACCCTCATACCTCCAACCCCCACAAATTATTCTGCTGCTAGGGATCAACAGGGGTATACCACCTTCCAATGAGATTCTTTCACAAGTGAATCTCATTAGTGGTGATCCCCAGTGGCGGCCTGGCTACTTTATGGCAGGGGGGGCACACATGAGAACGGCGCCCCCCCCCCCCCCCCCCCCCCTTGTCTCGTACCCACAAACCAGAGGCGTTGTTAATGAATAGCTGTCCGCCTTCGGCCGATTCAACGAGCGGGGGGGGGGGGGGGGGGGGGTGCTGTCCGACTTCGGCCGATTCAACGAGCGGGGGGGGTGCTGTCCGCCTTCGGCCGATTCAACGAGCGGGGGGGGGGGGGGGTGCTGTCCGCCTTCGGCCGATTCAACGAGCGGGGGGGGGAGGTGACAGTGATTGACCGTGCGCTTGCACATGCGCAATACAGGCGAGTTAATTTGTTAATTTAATCAAGATTTATAACGATTACATCGGACGATTGATCGAGCGCTAGCGCTTGATAATACATTGACCTGACGCCTGGCGCCCTTCGGTGCCCGTGGCGCCCCACGTCATAAAGCGGCAGGTGGGTTGGTGCCCCCCCTGGCCCCCCCGGCCAGGCCGCCACTGGTGATCCCTGGGAACAGTGGTATAGGTATTGATATACATGTACATATACAACAGCCCTTGTATTTGTACCAACTTACATGCCAGTTGTACATTCAGTGTAACATTGCCAACAGTAGTCAAGGAAGTATCTAGACACTGGACTGTGGCCCCATTGTAATATTGAGGAGTGGGTATGGTGAGGACAGAGGTGTAGCATGTTCCACTGATGTTGGTCATCACAGCAAAGAAGTTACCACATGGTACTGCTGCTGTATTGAGTGGTTGGCCTGATTGTTGTATTAGCACAATATGGTTTGAAGGGCACTGGAAGCCAGATCCTGACCACCTGGTAGTAATAATACCAACATTTGAAGTAGCAAGGGCACAGGTGTAGGTGATGCTGTCCCCAGGACAGAGGAGTGTTCTCATTGGTGGGTAGTTCATGTTAAATGATGGACAGGCAGCTGTATGGATATGTGTGGTAGTGTGCAGGATGGCAGCAGGATAATATTTGTGAGTATATAAATAAATGTACATGTGGGGACCATAAAACAAATAT
This sequence comes from Spongilla lacustris, assembly GCA_949361645.1. Lineage (NCBI taxonomy): Eukaryota > Metazoa > Porifera > Demospongiae > Spongillida > Spongillidae > Spongilla > Spongilla lacustris. The sequence continues at coordinate 6,080,046 of OX442428.1, forward strand.
AGACATCTTTGTGAGTAAAGCCTGGTTCACAATAAGATGTAAGAGCTTGCAGTGCGACATGATGGGTTGTCACTGGAATGGGAAAAAATATATATTCCTTTGGTCCAATGTAATGCTGATGTGATAAACCACGCCCATAACTGGTGTGTTATTACGAATTGATGGCTGAGTCCAAGGCAGAGCTTTTATCATGTCACATTGTTGGCTCTTGCATCTAATTGTGCTGTATCTTTGTAACAATGTTACATGTACTTGTATTAAAAAACCCAACTTATACATGTAGCGTTATTTGAAAAGCAAATGTTTCTTAGACAACATATGAACATTTGTTTACAATGTACAAAATCACCTGACACTAAGCCACAAATCTCAACACAAGAGAAGATGAGGTGAAGAGAAAGTAGTTATGCGTGCTGTCCCTCAGAATAAAATTGGGACCGGATAAATTGGGCGTGGCCCGACTACCCATTTGGTCGGGTAGTAGTACAAGCGTATACCGCTCTGAAGTGTAGTTGTATATATATGTAGGGGGTAATGTGGTTTACCAAGGAATACCTGATAGTGGACCCGCTGCAATCCGATTTGACTGCACTCCCAGAACGATAGTAGGGCTACGTCCAACGATATTGAAATTCTTTTGCACACTACTGAGCAGAGATGCCACACCCTAGTCTAGGGCCTAGTAGGACACAGCCCGACTGTCGCGTCCTACATAATACTAAGTGGACCCATGTATCACACACGCACTAAACATCTGACCTCAAAGGTCGGGCTACCACCATCACTTCACTCTCTTGATCAGATATTAATATGTATAACTTTATAAACAAATACAGTACAGGTGAATTTGACGTCACCGCAAGCTGAAGTTCCCCAAAAGTAGTGAAGTACCGGTAACTTAGGCCTAGTTTGTACAATAATCTATGGTTTGTACATAACACCATAGATACTATATACGGATAATATCTATGATAACACCTTACCGCTCGCTCCATAAACACCAGCTAGCAAGAAAGCAACACTTGACCACTGTAACATCTGTTTGAATGAAACACTATATAAAGTCTCGATCAATCTGTTACCAACAGATGCTTACCACAGCCATAACTTTCCGCGTCCGGAGTTCGTTGCCAATTATCACAAAATGGGAATCGAACCGCCGGAGTATATTCACTCGAACGTGCATGCATGTGTATACATGTCAATAACATGTAGAGCAAAGGGACCGAATGTGGAACGCACCCCTATTATAGAACACTAAATCTCATTAAAATATTATGAAAGTCATGGCTTGCAATGGTGCGGTGGATCCACAGCCCTCTGCGGGTGGACAAAAGGGTCCATAATTAGACAATACCGTAAACCAAAAAAATCCATTGCGCTAGATGCGCCATGGCCTCATTAAAATGGCGTTTATTTGAGAGAGCTGTATCTTGTTCATTTTACCATCGAATGCCCGTTGATCACTCCCATTTAACTGGTGTATCGTCGTAGTAGAGAATATACCATATGCGCACTCTTCATATCGCAATCCCTAATAACGCGCAGCCAATTTATATACGGATATCGTAAGGGAGAGGGGTAACTTTAGGATGAAAACACCAAGCACAGACAAATTCTCAAGACGGTTGGTATGCCGCATCGTAAACTACACACAATCAGGTGTACAGAAACACCATTCAGATGCAGCTATACTTTTTTTTTTCATCACACAATAAACGGTTTTGCTTGGCTATGAATAATGCGGCTTCAGTTGCTTTGTTCGGTCACATAGCCCTACCAGCTCCAGAAACGTTTTAGAGTCTATGGAAGCCTTTTTGTGGCTACAGGGAAGAAAAGGAGGGCATTCTATCAATGTTCAGAGTTACCATAAGTATACCAGGGGCGGCGGAAGCTTGAATATATTCGCAAAACCTAAGTCCGCGAGTCCGCGACAGCATCGATGAAGTATATTGCGATGTAGCGGTCAAATTAAGCGGCAATATCGTGGTCCAAGTACTAATAGACAATTATTAAAAATCATCACTGTTTAGGGAGCTTCAACGACTTCATTGTGACATCCTTTTTTTAGATTGTGATAGTCGATGGCCATGGGCGGTTGCAAACCCTGACTAACCAATTTCAGGGGGAAAAAATTAACACGCGTACGGTAACAAATGAAGCCCTAAAAGTTGAGCTGATTTAAATAATTAACTTAAGAATTTAAACTTAAGCCCTAAACATCGATAAAATTAGGGGAAAAACGATTCCCCAATATGAAAGCTCTCTTAGTGCATGGACGGCGATATTGACCACTACATCGCAATATGCATGGTTTCTTTTCGAGCAGGGACAATAACATAATTTAATAGGGTACATTAGTTCCCGAATTGGTGCCTCTTTTTTACAAAGTTAAAATGAATACATGGTAAAGAAACCACAACCAAGGGTTCTCGCGGATCGCCAACGCCACGCACTTAATTACAAGTTCAGCACAAGAGACATTGATTGAATGTGGGGGAAGACTAGCTTATCAATCACGGTTGATATCAATAGGCAGGGAATAATTTAAATTTTAACCGGTATTGCATCGCATTTTGCGATGCAGTTTTTATAAGGTGCGAAGTTAACAACGTCGCAGAAAATGGCAATGCAATCTATCCGCGCTACGTGTGTATGTAAGGTATACAAAATAAGCGTTTGTACAAATGCTGCTCGCGCAACACGTGATATCGATCGCGACAATTAATGTGACGCTAGCGATTGCATGCGAATTACATGGGCGCGGTGTCTTCTAGTTGGAGTTCTAGAAGGGGGTCTTACGTACCTACATGTACGTACGTAACTTATAAATGTGATAGTGACCTCGTTCGACTCGTTCGCCTGAAAGCGATCCGAACTGATACACGGGCTGATAGCTCTGCAGTAAATTCATTCAATGTTTTCAAATGATGAATCATCACACATCTCTGAAACTATGCAACTGAACCGAGCTGCTAATCAACTTGGATTTTGCGTAGTAAAATCCCTGATAGGTTAACAAAACTCACGGAACCAGATTTACGACATCGCGGTTGCTAGTTCGACATTATATGATGGCAACACGCCTTCTTAACCCTCAATGCCTTATACAGGGGCATGTTATGATAACACATACGCTATCAATACATTTCAGTACATTACAGCGCATGTACCAAACGGCTGTATTCATGTCGGATATTTGGGGGGGGGGGGGGGGGGGGGGGGGGGGCTCAGCCCCCCCATATTCATATTTGGGGGGGCTAAAGCACCCCCTTGCCCCCCCCCTTCCGCCGCCCCTGTATACAGGAAGTGCTTGTGACGTGTATGAGCAGTATTTTGACAGTGTAGTTATAAGTGTAAACAGAATTATTAAAGAGAACCAACAGACTGGCATTAGTGTAGTACAGTAACTAGAAGGGGGAAAGTGTAACAACAAGGGAGAATGGGAGGGAGAAGGAGAGTGAGGGGGAGAGGGAGGAGAGGGGGAGGGAGAGGGGAGGAGAGGGGGAGGGAGAGGGGAGGAGAGGGGGAGGGAGAGGGGAGGAGAGGGGAGGAGAGGGGGAGGGAGAGAGGGAGGGAGAGGGGGAGGGAGAGGGGGGAGGAAGAGGGGGAACTGCACTGGTGAATCATGCTTAATAGCAAATTCTTTACCCATGTAATGTCTTGTCTTGTTTGGTTTTTTTCAGCAGCCAGCACATCAGTGTGTACAGCTGAAAATTCATCCATTGGTATAGCAGTTGGTGTATCAGTCTCTGTCACCTTTGTGGTGTCCTTCTCTCTGGAGTGTTGGTGGCTTCTGTTCTCTGCTACATTTCAAGAAGGTCAAAAGAATCATACAAACCAAGTTCACATGCTGATCCTGCCACTGTGTATGATGAGGTGGGCACTAATAAGAAGATGAAGGGAGATGTCATGGAGATGAATACAAACACTGCATATGGATAACATACTTCATAGAACCAGTGCAGTATGTGATATTGTGATTTGGTAGGGAAGAGTGATTTATTTAATATATACATGCTTCATGTTAAAGCACTATACATGTATGTAACGAATATCTTTGTTAAAATGTACATTGTACATGAATTATATGATCTGTTTGTGGGTGGATATACCTGTAAGGCTGCCACAAGACATTCAGATACCTTCATATCCATTGACAACTCAACTTTTGTTGATTAAAATATATATTCATGAAATGGGAGGGGATAGGAATAGTCAATGAGGGGGTGGTGCAGGATTGGAGCTCCCCACCCAGCTAGGAAGTATGAGGGAGGCACCTCCTCTCATCAGAGTCTGTGTAGACAATGACATCAGTAACAGGATATGAAATCACCAAATTATAAGGTGCCCAACATGTGTAGTGTTATGTGCTTATAGGCAACATGTGTAGCGTTATGTGCTTATAGGCAACATGTGTAGTGTTATGTGCTTATAGGCAACATGTGTAGCGTTATGTGCTTATAGGCAACATGTGTAGTGTTATGTGCTTATAGGCAACATGTGTAGTGTTATGTGGTTATAGGCAACATGTGTAGTGTTATGTGCTTATAGGCAACATGTGTAGTGTTATGTGGTTATAGGCAACATGTGTAGTGTTATGTGCTTATAGGCAACATGTGTAGTGTTATGTGCTTATAGGCAACATGTGTAGTGTTATGTGCTTATAGGCAACATGTGTAGCGTTATGTGCTTATAGGCAACATGTGTAGTGTTATGTGCTTATAGGCAACATGTGTAGTGTTATGTGCTTATAGGCAACATGTGTAGTGTTATGTGCTTATAGGCAACATGTGTAGTGTTATGTGCTTATAGGCAACATGTGTAGTGTTATGTGCTTATGGGTAACATGTGTAGTGTTATGTGCTTATAGGCAACATGTGTAGTGTTATGTGCTTATAGGCAACATGTGTAGTGTTATGTGCTTATAGGCAACATGTGTAGTGTTATGTGCTTATAGGCAACATGTGTAGTGTTATGTGCTTATAGGCAACATGTGTAGTGTTATGTGCTTATAGGCAACATGTGTAGTGTTATGTGCTTATAGGCAACATGTGTAGCGTTATGTGCTTATAGGCAACATGTGTAGTGTTATGTGCCTATGGGCAACATGTGTAGTGCTATGTGCTTATAGGCAACATGTGTAGTGTTATGTGCTTATAGGCAACATGTGTAGTGCTATGTACTTATAGGCAACATGTGTAGTGCTTATAGGCAACATGTGTAGTGTTATGTGCTTATAGGCAACATGTGTAGTGTTATGTGCTTATAGGCAACATGTGTAGTGTTATGTGCTTATGGGCAACATGTGTAGTGTTATGTGCTTATAGGCAACATGTGTAGTGTTATGTGCTTATAGGCAACATGTGTAGTGTTATGTGCTTATAGGCAACATGTGTAGTGTTATGTGCTTATAGGCAACATGTGTAGTGTTATGTGCTTATAGACAATACAACAACCATACCATAGCAGAGCTTTTGCCATCGTGGACATGCATCATGTGAACACAAAACACAGCTCATGTGATAATACCATGTACACATTGTTATGTTATTCAAATTATTTAAAATGGTTACATAACTATTAAAAATCACTTTGCGTATATATTCACCTCTCTGCCCTATCAATCATGAAATCACTATGGAAGTACATGTATGTGATCCATATGCAGTGTTTGTATTGATCTCCATCTCCCTTCATCTTCTTATTAGTGCCCACCTCATCATACACAGTGGCAGGATCAGCATGTGAACTTGGTTTGTATGATTCTTTGGACCTTCTTGAAATGTAGCAGAGAACAGTAAGCCGCCAACACTCCAAGAGAGAAGGATACCACAAAGGTGACAGAGACTGATACACCAACTGCAGCTGTGCATGTTTCAGCTGCCATCACTGATGGATCTAAAGGGTTGGATACACTAGTGGACCTGAAGGGTTGGGTACATTAGTGGTCCTGAAGGGTTGAGTACATTAGTGGACCTGAATGGTTGAGTACACTAGTGGACCTGAAGGGTTGGGTACATTAGTGGACCTGAAGGGTTGGGTACATTAGTGGACCTGAAGGGTTGGGTACAATAGTGGACCTAAAGGGTCGGGTATATTAGTGGACCTGAAGGGTTGGGTACATTAGTGGACCTGAAGGGTCGGGTACATTAGTGGACCTGAAGGGTTGGGTACATTAGTGGACCTGAAGGGTTGGGTACATTAGTGGACCTTGTAGTGTCTTGGACCCCCAGACTTGGCTCTCAGTCACGATTCACTCATTAACAAAAAGGATCATTCGATCAATGAGCATGCGCACAACTGCACTCTAAATATACGTATGCCAATACATCACATTCCTCCCCCCTTAACACACAACTATACATTTATGCACTTCAATAATAGTCAATATGTGTGTTCTCTGTCTAGTAGCGGTCAGGTGCTTGTCTAACTCGGGTTGATCTCCGCAAGGTCATCGGTGGAACTGGTGCTACCTCCTGAGGAAGGTTTACTGCCTCCTGTGGACCGGTGTCAGAGTCCTCTGGGATGATAACTGCATCTCTATCTTCTTCAGTGGCTGTGCTATCTGCTAGTGGTGCTGGGTCATAGGACAAATCTGAAGTTGGACCATCATCCATGATGTCTGGCTGAAGGGAGGTGGCCGTTGGTGCAACAGGATCAGCGTTCGTTGGTGCAACAGGATCAGCGTTAAGCTCACCACCTGCAACTGCAGCACGACTTCTAATATGATTCACGTGACGACGAACTACCACACCATCCTGCAATCTCACCTTGTAAGAAAGACTTCCTGTCAGTTCCACTACAATACCAGGAATCCATTTGTGTGGGTTGTGAAAATCATATACATAAACTCTGTCCCCCAAGCTGAAAATACGGGATACCATATTTGGTGTGTCATGACCTTGTTTCTGTCTTGCTTGACTTGACTCTACTTTATTTGACAAGTCGGGATGTACTAGGTCCAACCGAGATCGAGGTCTCCTTCCGAACAGCAGATACCATGCAGATCACGTTAGGGCTCGTGAACAAGATGGGAGAGGAGGCAAAGAAGATGAAGACGAAGATGATTTCTCACCAACTGAGTGTATTCAAGACCAAGAAGAGGAAACTTTGTTGACTACAGATCAGAATCAGGCCCCACCCGCAAACACTCACAGGGAGGATACTCCACCAGCCCCAACACCTCCACCAGAGGAAGTACAAGTTCACCCACAACCTGCAATTGAGGTGACATCGCAAGCAGCTCCTGTATTACGTCGCTCAACCCGTCCTCGTCATCCTCCAGATCGGTTGTGAATATGATGGGAGGAAGTGTGGTAATGGGACTTAATGTGTTAGTACAATAGGACTTGTAAGGATTCACATGTAGAAGAAGTTCAAGGTGTAATGGACATGCGCAGTTAATGCACGGTATCATGTTTCAAAGTAACACATGTACAGGCATATGTATAATTTATGTACTAGCTCAAGCCTGTGATAACTCCAGCTGTGTACGTAACGCGAGGCGCTCGTAGGGACAGGGAAGATATCAAATATCAACAATCACAAAGCACACAACTATACAAATGAGGTAGTAGCCAGTGCGCACGCTGACAAAGACAGCAGCCAGCACCGTTGTTGCAGACCCGCCGAGAGAGAGAGAGATCAGAGTCTGGAGAGTTCTTAAGTAGTAGCAATCATTCCCAATTGGGCTTGAGCTAGTACATAAATTATACATATGCATGTACATGTGTTACTTTGAAACATGATACCGTGCATGCATGCTATTGCAGAGGAATGTTTGCAAGACCAAACCTGCATGAGATTAGATAATAGATCCGCGAGGGACACCCACCTGGGTCCCCCCCCCAAATAATATTGATCACGTGGTAATTTGTACGGGTCACGACGAATGTGCCGTATCCGGCACAAAGCTATTATTAAAAAGTCAATCCAACATTTGTGAAAATGTTCATACATGTATATGTTTAACCATCCTAAGAAGGTTTATTTCAATATTATGATCTGAAGATATTTTATGTGCTTGCATGGTTTCACTGATTACGATTCGGAAGCTTAAATTTACTTGAGCCAGAAGTAAATCTGTGCATTTGAGATATAAATATTTACAGTTTCTAGCGCCCCTGCAAATATTCAGTCAATAGGAGGTTTACACACTCTTGCGTAGCAAATTAAATGCAACTGTTATGCTCGCTGCATGTTAATACGTTACTGCACAATGCCGGGCCATTTAGTATATAGAAACTAAGCATTCTGAAGCTGCCAAACAGTTCTGCTAATTGTAGCACAATTGTTACGCGCGATATATGGATTTGCGCGTGCGCTACGCCATCGACGATGGATCTGTTGATTGCGCATCAATCGATCGATCGCACAATCATATCGATTGCGCTCTACTGTGCTTGCACTATCGATGGATGGAATATGTTAACGTGCTTGCATGCAGGTGTGGAACACTTCTTAGTTTTCTTAGGCACATTAATTCCAATGATCGCTTCGTTTTGAGATGGACCCGCTTTTCAATTGCAAAGCGCGCATGACGACTATACATGTATATTGCTACCACCAAAGAAGCCTGATCTAAGAGTTCTATTTTTAGTGAAGGAAAGTTTGATGCTTCCCATAACATTTCAAATACACACAGAATGATTTAACATATCAATAGTCCATTGCGTCGACCTGTATGCATATGTCTTCCACGTACTATCGATTGTGTCGATTTGTTACATCACTTCCACGATTACAGGTGATGCTGTGATGGCATACATTAAGAGTCTAGTGCTTTTTCAGGGCATAAGGCACATGATGAAGTTGGAACGTCAATACGTCAATAGCACCATAAGGGCACAATCCGAGCCACCACTTTATGGCATGCAGTGTGTAGCTCATTGGGATCTAGGTGAAGGCCCAAGCTGACTGATGGTGTAACTGTTAACTACAGAGCTGCATGTGGAGAGGATACTGACAGCAGTCTTGCCCTATGAGCAGTAACTTAACAATTAAACAATTGTGAAAAAGAATATTAGGCTTCCAGCTTGTCTGAAAGGCTGTGTTGTGAGGGTATATTGAGCCAATGGATATTGTGTCAGAGGACATGACGGAGATATTGAAAGAGTCAACTGATGAAGCTAGATTTGGGGAGGCACATTCAGAGTTGCACAGAGATGAAATGTATGCAGCTGTCGAGTGATGGGAAAGTGATCAAAGACCGATCTCAATTAGTTAAGAATTGTTTTATTTTTTAATACAATTTCAACTGATTTGCTGATCTACCTGGGCAACAACAAGATATTTCAATACACTTTACGTCATTTTAAACCTATGATTGTAGGAGGATGGTGTGAAATTGTTTTGTATTGTTCATGCGAATGAGCTAAGTGACATCATTCAGGCTGTCCATGCAGTTGAAGCATACATTAGTGGTTACATGAAAATGTTAGACTATAGGTATAAGTGTATCCTCCAGATGTAGAAAGAACTTTCACTCCTAATTATTCTCTTTTAGGAAGGCCATACTGTTTAGGGATGACATTCCACTGTCTATTTTGAATTTACTACCATTTAAGTTGAATTTTTACCATGTAAAGAAAATGCCACAGTGACAGCTATAGCAAGTAACTAGATTTTAACATCAGTTTTCAGTATCCATTCAAAATGTTTACCTACCTATCCTTAATATTGCACATGATAGGCAAATAAAAGCATCCCAAACGGTTGGTAGTAGTTTGAATACAAAACTTGGAGAGCACAATTCTTTCTCTACACAGGATTCACATGCAGTAGTGCAGATTAGTCCTTCATTGCATATACAATACTGCTTATGTAGCAGAGCCGCCGGAAGGAGTCGACAATTGGGGTGGCTCATTAATATTCATGACTTAATTAATGATTTATTATCGCGCTTATTGATACTAAAAGTTAGGTAACTCCCGTACAATAATCATTTTCCTTAAATTCAGGCCCAGATACTTGTCTTCTACATGCATGTATGTTCTGAATTCGTAAATTTAGAACTTGTAAACTTCTTTCCAGCAATTAAATCCCGTAGATAGGAAGGATTTCTCTAAAGAAGTTGTGGTAGTAAATAGTTCTTTTTGTACTTATTCTTGTAAGCCATGACACACGAAAAGCAGAATTAAAGCTTGATCACGATTAACATCGTAATGTAGCCATGGCCATGCGCGCACCTTTGGAACCACTGAGCGCTTCACGACTGAGGATTGCCCAAATTCACGCTGGGGAAAGCTAAAGTTCAAAGGCTGGTGTGCCTTGTCACCGATTTCGGGTAGCGGCAACTTACTGCAAGACATGTGCCCTATTCTGAATCGGTACACGTACGGCGAAAGAATTACCAAATGTCTAAATAAGTGTGTAGTTAATTAAAGTTATTAACGTACCCAATAAAAAGTGGGGCGGCCTCAGCCGCCCCGGCTCCGGCGGCCCTGTGCAGTAATGTGGTACTAAAGGTAAAAGAGGCCGAAGCTTCACAACTGCAAATTTTCTTGCATGCCTTTTTACATGCAATATTTTTCATATGAAGGTGCAAAGCCAGACTCATATTACTTATGAATAACAAGAGGTTTGTATACAGGAGTTTTGCACACGCAGCCCTGACATCCAGAGATATATATGCACAGACAGAAATTAGTGGCAGGCCATTTCTCCAAATTGTGTGTCTTTTTGTTCCATTGAAAAGCCCGAGTATATAAGACAGCAGAAGTGTCTTGCATGTTGCAAGAACATGTCGTGATCCAGAGTCAGCATGCATGCTTGCAATAATGGAACACAAACGGACAAGTGCACTTCCACTTGCATTGAAACAATTTGATTCATGTACATGCTTCAATGATCATTCTTGTTTTAATGTAGTCAATTAATGCTTCATGTTTCAGTATTCATAATCTTTGGTGACAAGCATATACAATACATGTAAGCTTGCTCATTCATTAACTTCTTTAAGCTACATATTACCCCCCAGCTTATTTACCATATACCTCAATAAGACATAATTGATGACGAGTAAACTAATGGCGCGCGGTCTGAAGGGGTCTAAACCACAAAGTGCAGACGACCCCCCGCGCTGCTCTTCGCGCTCACCGCATAAGCCGCAAGCGTCGCAGGTAAGTAGATTTGAATGTCCCTTACACTCCTGCTCTTCTTCTCTAGGTTCAAAAGATGCCCTCAAGAGGCATGCACCTTCAGAGCCACCTTTTGTCAAAGGATCCCGATATATCGGATGAAGCGATTCATCAGGCGGGCTTCAAAATTTGCACCTCATGCAACTCAGTATTAGTCACGGTTAGAAGGAACCGTTGCAACACTTGCATTAGCAGCTGCCGCACGTCTCGCAATTTCACTAAAAGCAGCTGCTCGGGAAAAAGCCGGGCTCCAGCGAGTCCAGCCCCTTCAGCGTGCACCGAGCATTCGGAGTCATCCCAGGTTTCCTATTCACCTATACGTGTGTAAGCTCAGCGGCCCTCGAGCAAGAATCAGCACTGAATCCTCGTTCCTCACGAGTATCTGTATGTTCCTGCAATCGTCAGCCTGCTTCTGACCCCGGCATACTAGTAACCTTCATTGGCCAGGATTCACAGTCACATTCTATGTCGCAGGTACCGGTGTGGGAGGGCGGATTGTCCCCCCGTGCAGAATGTCCCCCCGGACATTCTGCACTAGTGCACAATGTCCCCCCGGACATACTGCACTAGGGCAAACTGATGTCCCCCCCCCCCCCCCCCCCCCCCCCCCCCGGACACTCCACACTAGGGCGCAATGTTCTACCTATAGGATAACAAAGGCAGTTATAAACGTCCAACAGGTTGGTTTTTAACAAAGACCCGTCCTTATGTAGCGTAAAAACCATCCTGCCCGGATTGTGCGTCCAGAATGGGAATACATGTGGTTCTACCCTAGTTCTGTCGAATGTTGAAGCAATAATTCAATTCATACGTCAACATTCGACAAAAACTCTCCAAGTAAGGTTTTTACAATATTCCCACCCTGGACGCAGGATGCATGGTTTTTACGCTATTTAGGATGGGTTTTAGTCTGGGTACCCGACTGATCGGTTGTACTATAACGCAACAGATGAACTGACGATGGGAATAGCCTTTCCTGAGATATGTCAGGCGGTGCACGCAGTGTGGAGCTGTGTTTATGTGACATTACTTTTCAGGCTATGGTCCTAGTTGATCTCACTATATTTCAATCTGTCATACTGATGAGATTTCAGCCATGAAGTATATCAATCACCACTCCTTAAGGAATTTTAATAATGTATATATGTGTGTGAATATTGGTTTCAATGAGTGCTTTGACGACACGGAAAGGATAAGAGCTGTGTATTCGTTAAGGAATTTAATACTAAAATTCTAAATGTTTGTGTATGTGTGTCAGTATTGGTTACAATTAGCATTTCAAGCGGCGGAACGACATGCAGCTACTGAGTAATGGCGTCAACGCGATCCCGTGTACTGCCCTAACATTTCCTAGCATTGTCATAGATGAAATAAAATGTTATGAGGGGGGACATTTTACCCTGGAGGGGGACAGTTTGCCCTAGTGTAGATTGTCCGGGGGGACATTGTACACTAGTGCAGAATATCCGGGGGGACATTGTACACTAGTGCAAAACGTCGGGGGGGGACAAATTTTAGGGGGGACATTGTGCACTACGACACCGGTACCGTGCTCATCACGCCAATTTTCGGTCCAACAGGCATCAGACGCTATGGATTCCCCAGAGCTTCCCAATCCTTTAACTCAGCACCCCTTTACGCCTGTCTCTCGGCAAGGGTCCGGTGACACAGCAACCGGATCCCATTTGATGGTGCCGTCGTGCCCTTCCCTGAGTTCTATCTCATCCCCTAATTTTTCACCGCTTCACACTTCCACGCTCTCATACGTAGTACATTCACCTTCTACACCAGAAACAGTGTTTCCGTACGAAGAGGCACAGCAACGCTCAACGCCATCTCCCGTTCAAACCATCCAAGGGAGAAAGCCGTGCATAGTGGAAGGTTGTAGGGAACACATTGCCCCTTCGATGTGGCGAAATCACATGAATGCTCATGCAAAGGGTCTATTGCAGGCTCAGTACCAACAGGCTGGCTTGAAGAGAATGGCTTGTTTAAATGCGAGCAGCCGTGCTCCCAGCTAGTAGCCAAGTCACATTCTAATTCTCATCACCAAAAGTGCACGGGATAATGGTTTCCGTTCAGACGATAGTCCTAGTAGCTCAGGGTCCACCAATAAAAGCTCAGCCTCTACTCTAGATCAGTTCACCTTCGAGGAAGTTTTAAACTCAAGTGCGCTACTATCCGCCACATACCAGCCCAAGCAAGACCCATCTTCGCTAGGGTTCTCTCAGCTGCGTTAAAAGAAGTTGTAAATAAAAACACCGAAGAGGCTTGGCTAAAACTTTTTATGCTGCCAAAGTGCGTCCTATTGCCTTCCCGCAGGAAAGGTCGTCACCACAAAAACAGCTCCATCATGCATCTCCCTGTGCAAACTATGGCTCAAGAGCGAGTTTCAGGCTCTTTGGAGACACACAACCAACTTCAGTGCAACTAGTAAGCCCAAATCCTCAAAGCAGTTTGACGTGCTCAACTCTGCTATAGCACTAGCTAAAGAGGGCTCATTGGGAAAAGCGTGCAAGGTATATTAACTTCATCTGGCATTGCCGCAGACAACGAGTCGACGTTTCAGTTGCTGCGTGATAAACACCCTCAAGGACTTGTCCCAGTTCATCCAACTTTTGTGGCAACAGAAAACAACATCGTTCCACTTAATTTCGACATCCAGTCAGTTCTGAGATCTTTCCATAAAGCGTCTGCTTGTGGCCCCTCAGGACTACGTATACAACACCTACTGAATGCTTCAGAAGTTCCCCTCCCAACTGCAATATGCGCTTCACTTCGAGAGCTAGTGAATCTTCTGGCTTCTGGGCGAGCACCATGCAGAAGGGGTTGCCAAATTCTTGGCGGGAGCATAGATTATAGAGTAGACTCTACAATCTATGGCGGGAGGTAGTCTCATTGCGCTAGTCAAAAACAAGCCTGATAGCCCACCAGACGTTCGGCCTATCGCAGTTGGGAAAGTTCTGAGGCGGTTAACAAGCAAATGCCTTTGTATTATAACCAAAGCAAAGGCTGCAGAATTCTTTGAGGGATACCAAATGGGAGTGGCTTGTCCAGGTGGGTCCGAGTCAACCATCCATGGCCTTAGGGAATGCATTGAAAGTCACTGGAATGATGGAGATTTTGTGACTCTTAAAATAGATTTCCAGAATGCCTTCAACTTGGTCTCACGCCAGGCATTACTTGATGAATGTCATTCACACTTTCCTGAGCTAATGCCATGGGCATCATGGTGCTATGGACAGCATCCAAGGCTTTTTCACTCCATGGGAATCATATCCTCTGAAACAGGTGTCCAGCAAGGGGACCTTCTGGGGCGTCTCTTCTTTTGCTTAGTTCTGCAGAAGCTGGTAGCCACTATAGCCACAGATGAAGATTAGTCTCACCTGTTGTACCACAAATGGTACATGGATGATGGGGTTATAGCAGGTTCAGAGAAGGCTGTTGCCAGGGTGCATGATCGCCATTCTAAAAGAGCTAGGTCCTCATTTAGGTCTTTTCCTCAATGACTCGAAATGTGAGGTTTTTTTCCAAGGGAAATATGAATTCCTTCCCACAAGGCATGAAACGGTCCAATACACCAAACCTGGATGTCCTCGGGGCTCCCATCGGAGATATCATATTTTGTGCTAAATTTGTTGCAAATCAGCGTGCCAAGGCATGTGCTCTGCTTTCAAGGCTGCAGCAAGTTGGATCCAAAGACCCACAGGTTGCTTATCTGTTGCTTCGCTTCTGTGGCAGCTTCTGTAAAATGGTACACATGGCCAGATAAACACCACCCTCCTTAGTTGCTGAAGTGCTAGGCATTTTTGACTTGGACATCCGCCGGTGTTTTACCGAGTGCACTAGCGTAGACGTCTCCGATGTTGCTTGGCAGCAGGCTCAGTTGAGCCCTAGCAGGGGAGGCCTGGGTCTACGCAGTCTACTTCACCATTCAAGTGCATGTTTCATTGCTTCCATTGGCCATTCTGGTATTGCCCTTGGAGAGAACCACCACTTGAAGCAGTCCATCGATGAGTTTAATGACGTCATTGCAGACACTGAGGCTATTTGTTTACAGGATATTCTTAATGTTCCTCCCTGCCAAAGGCACTTGTCATCTAAGATTGAAGACCATCAGCTCAAGGCTCAAGATTCTTCATCACCGGCTAACCATGCTCGGCTCCTCTCAGTGTCCTCTTCCCATGCCTCGGCTTGGCTTTCGGTAATGCCAAATCCCCAGCAGAACTTACACCTAGAGTCTACTGAATTTCAGGTGGCATTAAATTGGTGGCTTGGAATGGACACCTCTCAAAACTCAGCAATAGTTTATTGAAACTGAAACGAAAAGTAGATATGAATAACCACATTACTTTTGAACATGGATTTCAACTTTGACGCTTTTAAGATAAAAGAATCAGGAGTTACATGTACGTGTACGTATTAAGCTCAAATATCGTGATATCTGCCAGAGAAATTTTTATATCTTCGGTATCTAGCATACCTTGGACCACCCAAAAAGTGATATTTAGTGACAAGTGACAGGTTTATATGTGTATAATTTAGCATGAGACTATTTCATACCACTGACAAGATGCAAAGCTCCAAATTAGCAGCATACAACTCTCTTAGTACTT
>OX442428.1:6098502-6210504 GCA_949361645.1 Spongilla lacustris
ACTCCGTGCTAGTATTGCAACGTTCGATACCCCACTGGGTTCAAACCCAACATAACTTTCTGCAGGAGTAATCAAATCCCTTCAAATTCGGTTATTAGGTAGAGAGGTCCTATACCTATCTCTTTGTTCTGTTCGTTAACTTTTATGCCATCCATTATGGAGATACAGTTGAACAAAATACGTGCACGTTTTCGCGCTCGATTCGCGCCAATGATGCGTCCCGCTCAATGTATGGGGAGGCGGGGATTTTAACATGGCGCGAATCAAGCGGGAAAACGTGCACGTAGTTTGATCAAGTGTATCTCCAGTGAAAACGGCATTACCGCGAGTGAATTTTTGCGTGGATGGACTTCAAGAATCTTCTTCCTGTCTTACTAAAGAACATACCATGACTCTTTCCAGACAGGTACACACCGGATGTTTTTGTAGAACTTGCAAAACCTGCCTTCGCTGGCACTTTGGATCAGCGGACCACGTCCCCTGATTACCGCGAGCGAAAATGTCTTGTAACTTACTGCTGAAAACGAGTGCAATAGAAGCTTTGGCTTGTTTGAAAAAGGAATTTATGTACCCTCATATAGTTGTATAACCCATATTTAATTCAATTCTGATTCAGTAATACTCAAGGTGGTGGGAAACATGCATGATCCTGAAAAAAGTGTACCCGAGGGCATTTACCAAATCAAAAGCTTTGTACCCGGCGAACTAACGTAAGGGTAATTTGGCTCTTGCTTCATAGCAACGGCTACGTCATCACCATAAAACGTGACGTCTAATTAAGCTACAGAGAGAAAAGGCTACCGTTTCTCCAGGTGCTAGATTAGACAAGGATATGTCAAGGTTGCAGCTAAGTGATCTTGACATTGAAACAGTCTTGAAAAGGTACATGGAAGGTCGGTGTCGACCAGAAGCTGACCAGATTAAAGGGTTTAGCCCTGCATCACAAGCCCTATTCCAACAGTGGGCCCAGTTAAAACTGAAAGATGGAACTCTGTATCGCCAGTTTGAAAGCCAGGATGGTAGTTCAAGAAGGCTGCAATTGATTGTCCCTAAAGGTCTCAGAGAGGAAGTGCTAAGACAGTTGCATGAAGGCCCAACAGGACAAAACATTGAATAAATTACGTGAGCGATTTCTACTGGCCAGGGCACCAAAAGGATGTAGCCACCTGGTGTCGCACATTTTAGGATTGCGCTGCCCAGAAAGGCCCAGCACCAAAGCAGAGAGCTGCACTTACTCCGATTGAGGTTGGGTCCCCTCCACAGAGGGTTGCAATGGATTTCCATGGCCCTCTTGTAGAAACTGAGGAGGAGGGTAACTGGTACATCCTTGTGGTCGGAGACCATTATACAAAATATATGTCTGCATGTGCTCTTCCTAATCAAGAAGCAAAGACTGTGGCTAGAATTCTTGTGGAGGAGCACTTCTACCAGAATGGACTCCCTGAACAACTACATTCGGACCAAGGCCCCCAATTTGAGTCAGAAGTGATTGCTGAAATGTGCAAAACTATGCATGGGTATTTGTAAGACCAGAACAACACCATAGCACCCAGCCTGCAATGGAGAAATAGAAAGATTTAATACTGTGTGACATTCTGGCTACAGCTTTGGATGGTTGTCACTTCACCTGGGATAAGCATGTCAAGTTGGCTTGCTTTGCATATAATGTACCATTGTGCATGCTTCTACAGGCTACACACCCTTCAACCTTATGCATGGGTATGATCCCCAACTTCCGGTTGACATCTTGTGTGGTACATTACAGCAGGATGACATCTCACATTGTAAATATGTGGCCAACCTACATGTACAAAAGAGGTTGGGGCATGTGTTTGAAAAAGTACTTGAAAAGACAGGACAGAGTCTGGTACAACAAAAGGCATATTATGAGGTGAAAAGTTTAACACAGGAGACTTAGTGTGGCTGTGGAACCCAGCAGTTCCAAGAAAGAAAGGATAAAAGTTGCACAGAGTGTGGCAAGGATCGACCTTTTGAAGTTATCAAGCGGCTTTCAGATGTCGGTTACAGGATCCAGCACACAGCAAAGAGAAGGCAACGTTAAGTGGTTCCCTTTGACTGCCTCAAGCCTTGTAACCCAGATGTTTGCTTACACAAGGTCACTCAGCCTGAAAAGGAGCCTGTTACTGACCTCAGCACTATGATGAGTGCCGATGATGCTGATACAGAGGATGATGTTGGTGATGTGCCAATGTCAGTATCAAATAGGAAGGAGCAAGAAGCTGAAGAATAATCAATTGAAGTAGATGGCGTTGAGGATGCTGAGGATGTTGGAATAGCGGAACTGCCACAAGAAATGCACCAGGAACGTCAAATTGAACAAGCTTGAGGCTGAGGAAACTCAAGAGATACCTGATGTATCAGAGGCAGATAGATTGTTCAACCCTTTCTGGTGAGTTAGTTCAGAGTGAAAATCCCATAGAGCAGAGGAGATACCCTTCTAGAGATCGCAAAGAACCTGTCTGGTATATGGCCGTTTCATCACGCATTATGCGAATACGAGGACGTAGAAGGGAGAGCTGGTAATACCGTATTTTCAGGCTATTTTCGTTTATTTAAGTTCGTCGACGCTTTGCATGATATTGCTTAGGTTCGTTTTTCAGTGATTCGTATCAAGAAAGAACGTGTATATTGTTGTAATTCGTTTAGCGGCAAATTCTGGCTAAGCTATTAACTGGTACACTCGTGCATGCGCATAAGTGGTACTGCCAACCGCATTAGTTATTTCGCGCTTCCCGCCCTTGGCACAGACTGGGTTTTGGAACCTCCACCTCCGTGGTCGCCATCTCGGTCGCCATATTACCCCAATTATTAAAACTGCAAACTTAATAACTAACGTTATGTACGTTCAATGGTTCGTCTGATGCTAAAAGCGCATATTTCTTGGTTTTCATGTTTTCGTGCGAGAGTGGAAACGAACAAAAAACGAAAATGGACTGAATATACGCTAGACTAATCATGATGATGTAATGTGTTGCGCATGCGTGCAGGTGCCAGAGTCCTTTTTTGTTTGTTGCTATTGAACTCGTGTCCGTCGTCCACTATTCATACACTAGCGAAGGGTTTACAAAAAGTTTTAGACGTACTTCGTAATGAGTCCTTTCCTACTAAAAATGGCTTTATACGTACCTATATGCTCAGATACTTAGCTATGCACGCAGTACCAAGATCCTCTAAGATTCCTTAGGATGTGTTGGAATGTGAGCTCTCGATTCACTGACATTCTTGTGCATATAACAACTTATTATGCGTTGGTAACGATAATATTTACGTATCCAAGTACAAACGTATACGTAGTATTGGTCTCGTCCCCAGACCCACATACGGCAGTAGGGGATAGATTACATGCCATATGTGGGTCTGGGGACGAGACTAATATTACGTATACGTTTGTACTTGGATACTTACGACAGGCACATACAGCAGTGGCGTAGGAACTGTAGCGGCCGTAGCAGCCATGGCCGCTACACTTTTTCTGTGCATCTTTTTTTTTTTTTTTTTTTTTTCCAATGATTGCTTATTATTAACAGCTAATGATACTATGCGTACATGTATGTACAACAGCCGCTCGAGGGTCCGGGGTATATCTTATACAAGGAAGAGCATACATTTTAGCGATCGAACAGGAACTAGCTTTGATTAATATCAGTTGAAAAGTTGCGGCTATATTGCGCGCTAGCAAATCGATCGACGTGCTAGCTCGGACCGCGTTTTGCAGCTGCCATGTTAAACAGCTGCGATGAGCGAATTCTGTTCAGGCTCAGCTACCAAAATTACAGCATCAGAGAGCTTACCTGCCACTAATCCTCACTAACTACGAGCATTTTTGTTTCGGCATATTTACAACTATCTTATACAGATCAGCTCAGTTTGATTGAAATAGTCGCAGAGAAGCAAATTTTAGAACATTTCTGTAAACCCATTGAAATATAGCACTTTGATCACATAATTGCATTCATTCATAAAAGATTCAAGTCTACAGTGTCATGAAAAGTCGAGAAAAGTGATCAAATTTTGTATGGCTTTTGAACATAAAAGTTGCACAAATAGCAAAGCTTCTAAGGCTTCGCCCCAGACCCCGATGGGGGAGCTTACAGCGCTCCCCCATACCCCCTAGCTGGGCGGGAGGGGGCATGGCCCCCTCCCGCACCCACCCCCTCTGTGCCCCTCCCATTTCTATTACGTAACCTAAGCCGCTACACTTTATAAGTCCTTCCTACGCCTCTGTACAGTGGCACGTACCCCATTTGGGTTGATACAGTTGTACTCAAAAGCTATTCGGTACACGGATTGCTGTATGTTCCAAGCAAAAACCAGCTCAGCCGTGTTGCACGTTGGTATGGTCAGGCTGTCCGAAGGTCGCTGCACGGTGCAGTACAGTCAAAAGCACACGCAAGATGTCGTAATTAAGTGACTCACCGCTCATACAGCTAGGTCCAAAGCCGTCAATCGGAGCGAACCTGTTGACGGTTTGCAGCAAAACAGCTAGTCCCACAAATGAATTCCACAAGCCCATCACGCTAAACTGAGTATCTAAGTATGAAATCATGTGCAACAAATCACATTTTATAGAAGCGTTAATTTACCGCATGGAATACCGCTTATACTACACGTGTAGCCTCAAAACAGCTATATGGATAGCTGGATAGAGTGTCTTTTGTGAATCACCTTTCAGCCAATTTCACTTGTCAAGAGCTGTTTTTTTTTCTTCCATGCGCGTCAGTAGGGGGGGAGGGGTTTATGAGACATATTTTCTGTGCATCGTTAATTCTTAAAAAACGTGCCTATTATACCCCCTGTGCCTGTATACCCATGCATAGCTTTGCTTTTAATGATGACGGTTAGTGATAAATTGATAACCATATAGATGGGAAGAGGTAATACTGAACAATACCACTGATGAACAAATTGCCAAAAGTAATACGATTGAAATTCGTATTCATCCTATAAATAGATCAAGAATTTTAATTTGGGGACCCCATAAAATCGAGTACCCTAGAATTGAAGTGTCATGAATACGATTAGAAAAACGTTGCCTGTGTACCGTATATTTAGCGATCGTATTTGGATAGAGCCATCGAATACTTACAATAGCAAATGTGCCGATATTTAGAAAGCTCAGACAGCTTTCTCGTTCCCACTCTTGAACCTTACAAAAGGTTCTTCCTTCCGCGGCCGGATCTGATAAGATACGATTCGCTCGGATAAGGGGTTTATTGCACTGTATTTCGTCACAATTGGAGCTGGTCAACACTTGATACACCTGTTTAATTAAATATCTAAACGCTAAGTGACTGTGGTTGTCCTTTCCTGCTAGTCTGGCTTTGTGGTTGATTTTAGATGGCTTATCTGACCCAATCCCATGCTTCATGTGTTGTGGGTGCACCACCTGTTTACACATATGGCACTGTGGCACTGAGAGTGTACAAATGATCTACATGTGTGTAGTTGTTCTTCCTGCCACTGTGCCATAGGCACTCCACACATCTACACACCCACAATCCCTATGCACTCCACACATGTACATACCCACAACCCACACATGTACACACCCACAATTCCTATACCCTCCACACATGTACATACCCACAATCCTTAGGCACTTCACACATGTACATGCCCACAATCCCTAGGCACTCCACACATGTACACACCCACAACCCACACATGTACACACCCACAATCCCTAGGCACTCCACACATCTACACACCCACAATCCCTAAGCACTCCACACATCTACACACCCACAATCCCTAGGCACCCCACACATCTACACACCCACAATCCCTATGCACTCCACACATGTACATACCCACAACCCACACATGTACACACCCACAATCCCTAGGCACTCCACCCACAATCCCTAGACACCACACATGTACGCACTCACAATAATCCCTAGGCACTCCACACATGTACACCCACAATCCCTAGACACTTCACACATGTACACACCCAGAATCCCTATATACCCTCCACACATGTACACACCCACAATCCCTACACACTCCCCACACATGTACATACCCACAATCCCTAGGCACTGCACACATCTACACACCCACAATAATTAGACACTCCACACATCTACACACCCACAATCCCTAGGCACTCCACTCATGTACACACCCACAATCCCTAGACACTTCACACATGTACACACCCAGAATTGTACACACCCACAATCCCTACCCTAGAAACTTCACACATGTACACACCCAGAATCCCTATATACCCTTCACACATGTACACACCTACAATCCCTACACACTCCACACATGTACATACCCACAATCCCTAGACACTTCACACATGTACACACCCAGAATCCATATATACCCTCCACACATGTACACACCCACAATCCCTAGGCACTCCACACAGGTACACACTCACAATCCCTAGGCACTCCACATCTGTACCCACCTCTACACAATAGGGTGTTCATAAAGACGGCATATTTGGAGAGATTAGGCAGTAAGGTGTAGTTTTGATCGCGACGAGAGAATAAGTAATGGCACACACAACAAACATGTGTACACACCCATAATCCCTTGCATAGTCTTCAAGACAAAATTGTTCTTGTTATATTGACCTATCTGATATTTCATACACCAATAGCGTGTCCAGAAGTGGGTGTTGCCGTCACGTGAGCCACAGTCTTCAACAAAGAATTGTTAATAATGTTGACCTATGTCTGGTACACTTGATATCACTTTGGACAGGTCTATGTGCTGTGACCACCCCTGAGAAAGGCGTGACCGGAAGTGGGCGTTACCGTCACGTGAGTCGCAGTGTTCCACAGTTCCTGATGTCTCTCATGAATGCTTGGTACTTAGCAGTATTGGGCATAAATGTTCAAGAAGAAATTTTCACACTCTTCCTTCGGTCCTCCTCCTTCCCAGCCTTTTTCCTCCAGTTAACAGACGTTTAGTTTGTACATACGCATGACGTGCATATCTGCTCGAATAGTATGGCTGTCAATTGACTTGAATTGGAAAAGGGATGATGGTTGACTAATTTAAACACGCGCGCATCGCACAAGTGATCTTGAGAATCTGTTCGACATGCACCTGGATTACCAAGTTGTGTTTGTAACAAATTAAAATCTATTGCTGATATTCGATTGTTCATACGTGTAAATATATCGGGGGCGGGGCAGGTAAAAATCTCAAGACGTGACTCTCTGCACGACTTGAGCCACCGTTATATACATGCTTTGGTTGCTACAACTTGTACAATTGTACATTTATCATGTACATGTCTTGGTGCCATCATTGGTGTCGATCGTTAAATAACCCGGCGGGAATTTTTATTACCTCGACTCCGAACTAGCAGTGGATCAGGAATAGGCATATATAGATTATTCTTTAACGGCAGAACTCCTTCTATTTGCTGTGATGTTAGTGCTGACATCGGTCTATAGCGATACACATATGCATGCGAAGCTACATCCTGGCGGTCAGTACAAAAGTTAATTATCAGTACGTAAGTAAGTGAGTAACGTTGTTCGTCTCTTGAAAACTAAATTCCAGTCCTCAATACATGTGTTCAGTAGACTAAAACTTCGATCCCCTTCTAATACACAAGCATATTGCGTGAAAAAGATACTGCATAATCGTGGTATAAGGTCTGTTTTTTTTTTTTTTTTTTTGGCATAATAATTATAAATCATATAAGACACATGATAATGATCAGATAAGCATACATAGGTAGTGAATGACGGATGAGATTTCAAAGTTCAATTGGAGATCCTGCTTTCTGAGCAGGAGAGGTCGATGGCCTCATTGAACATGTTTGTTGGTCTGTGATAGGAGGACCTTGAGCCTTTGATGCACATTACTGCAGATCGCAATAAGGAGAAACTCAACTTGCATCTTAGCCAAAATAGAGTAGAGCTATATGGATGATTTTGTTTTTCAGCTATGAGCGAGGCCATTCTTTTGTATACAGTTGTCGCTATCGGACCCATACCTCCTGAGATAGAGAATACAAGAGGTGCAAAGGAGCCGTGCTCAATTTTTCTTACCCTTTCTTCATACGCCCGCTTCTTCTCTTGCTCATTTATCTTGTAGCACTGCATTGGGGACTTGTTACAATAAGATGGGGCATGTGGGTTGAATACTCGTATGTCAAAGAAAGCCCGTTGTCTGTCATTTCCCCAAAAATTGTCAGCTGCAATATCTAGCCGTGCACCATTTTCAGAATTTGCTGTTTTGTGACGAAAATGTTCATCACTTATAGGCTGTAGTGGTGGTTCGATCCCAACATTGTAGCAAGTTTCTGTGAGAACCTTAGCTGTTAAGTCCCTTATTTCGTTATGGCGGATTGAAGGGAAACCTCCATTCGGACAACTCATGGCATGTTCAACAGTGAAATTGTGTCCACAAACACAGTGAGATGGTAAAAGTGGTGGAGGCCAGCCATATCGGAGAAAAGGGGCATCTCTGAAGGCCCCTTTATGCAGAGCATAACCATCTTCTGATAGTGGAAGAGCTGTGAGCCAGCACGATGCACCTTTTTCACTGATGAAGGGCAGGGCTTTTTGGTAACTGGTAGGTAGCTTGTTTACCAAATCCAATACTCTGTTCTGTTCAAGTTCTCTCTTGTGTTTAATTGCTCTTCGTTTGCAATCCCTTTGAGACTCCTGGCAGGAGATAGGGTATGTGGTGGATTGTTGAAGGATAAGTGACATAAGAGGAGTGGATATGTTGATAGAGGTAAGGTGTTGGATGTCACTTGAAGTTACCGGGTTTATAATACCAAGGCCACCTAGGCGAGATGGCAGAGCTAGTAGTTAACGCTCAACATCACTGAGTGCAGATTGACCAGTTATGGCAGGGAGAAACTTGTATCTGATGGCTTCCTCCAGGGGACGAAGACGTTCGCTTATATTGGGAATTGTCCTGCAGAAAAAGGTCCACTTGCTGGATAGGCCATGAGTATAGCATGCATACGTTGCATGAGGTTGACTAACTGCAAAGGTTGATAGCACTTCAATCTCTTTAGTCCATTCCAATACTTTCTCAGAAACAAAGTTCTCATTGAAGGCCTTAGTCCCAAGACTTACTCCCAGATATCGCTTCCCTTCTTGTGTGACATTAACACCAGTACCATCAAATACGGCTTGTGCTTCTTCAAATTTTTCCTACCATCCAGGTTTTTGATGCATTCGGAAAGTAGCCATATTGAGGACCAATCTCAACAAGACGCTCCCACCAAGATCTAATTTTAGCCAGTTCTCCACTTGCTGTAGCATCATCTGCGTACCATACCTGTTTGATGGCATTGCTGGAAAGACTATGTATTAATGGAAGAACTCCTAGGGCACACATCGCCATGGCTAATGGGTCTCCTTGAGTTGTTCCTTCTGTAGAAGAAAGTGTTTGACCATCAATGAATAGACTCACATTGTCATGATAGGTGTTAATCAATGCAATTGAGATGGAAGGGCATAAATGTTGAATGTTTCTGAGAGCATTTTCTCTGTTTAGAGAATTGAATGCATTGGTTGCATCTACCAGAATTGCTGCATCTGTGTCAGGAAGCTCAAAGAGCTCATGCATGGCATGGATAGCAGCTTCACAGCCGGCTTCTTGTCCTGCGCATAGCTGTAGTGCTCCTGTTGCTTCCTGAACATCATCCCTGGTGATCAATAGAATCGCTTTGCCAACGATGCGTCTGGATATCTCTCCAATACCAATAGGTCTTATGCCAGGGTGTTTATCAAGTGCGATCAGGTGGCAGGCAACAAAGGAGGAAATGCATACTGGATCTACAAAAGAGCAGCAAATCCTTTTGGCAGTACAGGCTAATGCCTCACAAAGGTCGGATGAGTTATGGGCGAATGATGTGCAAAGTCTCCTCCAAGCAGAAGCATCTAAAACTGAAGGACCAGCCGAACCTTCTGTCCTTAAGGCAACCTTCCGGATCAGTTCCCCATTAAGTTGATCAATATTATAGAGTGTGGTTCCTGAATAGGCTCATGTGGCATGATGAGAGCCGATTTTATTGGTGGCTCTCTCGGGGGGTGCTTCTTTTTGAGTTCTTGTAGGTCTGTATAAACACATAGCTAGGATTACGCGTGGATCACGCAATATATATATACATGCATGCATGTAGTTCGAGTCAAATCAGAAGTGAAAGTGATTTGCAATTGCCTCATTCGATACCTCCTTCTGTTAGAAGTCTTACTATAGAAGGTAAACAGAGTGAATGCATGCTCTATACTGACACGTAAAAACATGCATATACATGTATATAAAAAGAACATCCATATCGAGACATGCACATGCAGGAGTGCGGTATAGTTTGATAACATTCAACACCATGCAGTACATTGTTTATAATAACTGGAAAGAGCGAGTACTCCTTGAGTAGAGTCATCAAGACTATAGCAATTATAATAATTACTATTATTATTTTCAGAATTTTCAGTATAGCATACGCATGTAGCCATGCAAAACAGTGACTGCAAGATGCATGCATGCATGGCGGAATGATTTTACAATTGGTATATACAATATAATAGCAAACTCTCAATTTTACATGCAGTGTACATGCATGTCGGAATTTCAAACGGCTGACCAATGGCGGTCTGGGTTTTTAATTTATTCAGGGAAACACGATGCACTACGCCAATTGCTTATATACCTTTTGTGTGTCAGTTCTACAGTCTACCTGGCATGGACAATGATGCATACATGCATGCATGTGTAACAAGCTAGCACAAAACATGCATCGAAAAATAAAAATCACCATTACAAATTAAGGCGTACATGTACATATACAACAGACTACTACAGTTGTTCAAAAGTGTATATGTGCATGCACATATACATGTAGTTTTGAACAACTGTAATAGTCTGTATAGTATGTACTGCATGTGTGCTCTATTTACTGTAGTAGTCTGTAGCATGTACTATATGCTCTCTTTTATGTGGATCAATGATCGTACAGTGCTTCACTTCAAGTTCGCCGTAATCATCGTCCGTTCCAAAAAAGCAATCCGCTCCCCTGCATACAGATCTTAGAATCGCGTCAGGTATTGATACAATTTTATTGTATCTCTTCAGCTCCTATAGGCCTATCGTAATATCGAGTTTATTAATCATTATCGTTTTGGTCTCGTGACTATAAAATTCATAGGCTAGCTTTAGGCGGTTGAAATGGCGACCTTAAAGCTCTTCGATTCATCATTTAACAGTAAACGAGACAAATTACTACGTCAACTGTAATGAGGTTTGCATTAGTCGTGGATTGCCGGCGTATTTCTTTGTGTTGCATGCGCTATATTATTACTAGAATCACTTTAGACTGAATCCCGCGCGCGAAGCTGAATTGGCGATGCTCCATTTCATGACATAGAGAGGCAACGGCACGCAGGTTCACCTGATAGTAAGGTAATGGCCTTTGTTGTGTGCGAGCCTATGATGCTCTCGCCGTCGATGCTTACGCTGCTCTGGATGACTTGTCGATATTTGCAGCGTAAAAGATGCCTCGAATGCTGAGAAAGCTATAGGTAAACAACTGATGTGAAAATTAACGTGCCGTCGCGTCATTAGTCACGGCTGTTACAATTGGACAAAAAGGGTCATAATTAGAGCACAGGAATAAGATTTACGGTTCAACAACCGCTTTCCCTTTACAAGCTCATTAAAGTTTCAACTTAAGGTTTCCGCAGCCAATCGATCTAATGCGAATAAACATGCAACAAACGGTAACTAGAACTTGTCCTCTTATTAGATTTAGCCTCACGCATCCATTAGTCTCGAGTGGTGCACTGCATTTCGTTCCGCGCATAAGATGGTACTTTTTAGGCGGGAAAAATAGCATAAAATCACGACTGTGTAGCTTTTTTTCCGCCCTTATAAGTGCTGTCGGTAAAAAAACAGCTTATAATGGTATCTTTGCCAAGTAAGAATATGTTTTCAGTCCGTGGTGCCGCGTCTCCTACGCCCTGCTATAATTATTTGAACACACATACCCAAATTATGAATAACGCGCATCACAAGTATGGAAGTGCAGCACTAGATGATCTGTGCCGAGTGTGGGGGTGCAAATTGCATAGAGGGATCAAAGCAAAGGGGAGAGCAGTAAAACCAGAGCCACATCCACCCCCAAATGTGCACCTTGTGCTTAATTAAAGCTCACGTGTTCTTGTGGCAAAAGAGCTGAAGAATCACTTCAAGTGCTATGTTCAGCTACACAGGTATGCAAATGGTTTCTTTTTTTTTTTAAAGTATCCCTCACTCTATGCAACTTCATATGGGTACAGCAACAGATGGCACAGCTCACATAAAACTGAAATGATCACCCCACGAGCCTGGATGAGTGTACATAGGGGCATTGGATGGGTGTGTGTGCATGGGGGACATTGGATGAGTGTACATAGGGGCATTGGATGGGTGCATGTGCACTGAAGGCATTGGATGGGTGTACATGGAGGGGCATTGGATGGGTGTTCATGGGGGGCATTGGATGGGTGTACATGGGGGGCATTGGACGGGTGTACATGGGGGGCATTGGATGGTGTACATGGGGGACATTGGATGGGTGTACATGGGGGGCATTGGATGGGTGTACATGGAGGGCATTGGATGGGTGTGCATGGGGGGCATTGGATGGGTGTACATGGGGGGCATTGGATGGGTGTACATGGGGGGCGTTGGATGGGTGTACATGGGGGGCATTGGATGGGTGTACATGGGGGGCATTGGATGGGTGTACATGGGGGCATTGGATGGGTGTACATGGGGGGCATTGGATGGGTGTACATGGGGGGCATTGGATGGGTGTAGATGGGGGGCATTGGATGGGTGTAGATGGGGGGCATTGGATGGGTGTACAAGGGGGCATTGGATGGGTGTACATGGGGGACATTGGATGGGTGTACATGGGGGCATTGGATGGGTGTACATGGGGACATTGGATGGGTGTACATGGAGGCTATTGGATGGGTGTGTGTGCAGGGGGGGGGGCATCAGATGGGTGTACATGGGGGACATAAATATCCCTCACTCTATGCAACGTCATATGGGTACAGCAATAGATGGCAATCACCCTACAAGCCTGGATGAGTGTACACAGGGGCATTGGATGGGTGTACATGGGGACATTGGATGGGTGTACATGGGGACATTGGATGGGTGTACTTGGAGGCATTGGATGGGTGTACATGAAGGGGGCAGTGGATGGTGTGCATGGGGGGCATTGGATGGGTGTACATGGGGGGCATTGGATGTGTGTGTACATGACCCATGTGGAGCATTCAATGGGTGTGTGTGATGGGGACATTGGATAGGTGTGCATGGGGGGCATTGGATGAGTAGAGCATGGTTGTACAATAACATGTGGCCAACTTCATGGACCATGGTTCCAGTAAAACCCCAGCAGGCCTTGTTTCCAATACCACAGGCCTTGGCTCCACTCAGACCACATTGCTTGAATACCATATGCAGGAATGGATAGGCCATATGCAGGATGCTGTCTCGTGGGAGAACGGCCCGGGCTGTGTCTTTTCATAACATGGTCCTTATTGTAATTAACTGATTAACATGGTCCTTATTGTAATTAACTGATCTGCCAATACAAAGGTGTGTTATATGAATGTAAAAGTACTCATGCAGGGGTGGGACCAATTTTTCTGTTGCCAAAATTTTTCTGTACGTAATGTACAACACCCACATATAGGAAATGTACTTTATTCCGTATTAATGAAGTGCTTGCATGATTATTTTGTTCTCCAGCTGGAGATATCCAAGGTTTCAATGACATCTATATTTGAGGCTCACTCTCCAATGTCAGGAACAAAGTTCGGTGGGCAAGGATGCTGTTGAGATATTTGAGCAGATATGGTATCTATCTGAAAGTCTTAGGCCATTTGTCTTGTAAAGAGCTTTGTAATGTTATGACTGTTTGTAAGGCAAGTATTATACTTGTATATGTGTGTAATAGCATCCAACATTGTATTCCGCAATCTCTCTGCATATGGTGTACCATGCACTAATACCCACAGCGAAACCATTGCATTGAGACGGTAACGTCTCATCACGCGACCTTACCCATGTAGGCGGATACCGATGAAATCAATCACAACGGTCCGTGTGCGGACCGAGAGTGGACGGTAACGTCTTTCCCCCCCGTCGCTCTGTCACGTCTTTATACGCTATATCCTGTCACTCCAGGAAATCCACGGTTAAGGCCGCGGATCGCTTTTTACCGTGTCGTAACGTCAGTACGTACTGTTGGGTACAGGTTCTACAGCACTTTCGATCCATGCAGCTTTTATACGTACACCATCCCATTCACTTCTCAGAGGTAGTGTTCAAAAAGCCATATAGAAATACAAATGCATGTACAAAAGGAAGAGCAAGTGTTTTGCTGGGTCTCATTACGCAAAGAGCCGGATGCCGTCCTGTTTAAAGATATATACATGTATATATAGCTTCAATCATGAATGGACCACAGAATTGCTTGCTTACATTTGATAATCTGCGCGCGATGACACTAGCGAGCCACTCACGTCATCAAACGTTCATCTTGTGTAAAATGTCACAGATGAGACAAAAAGTGACCCTTTGTACATACCTCATTGTGCTCCAAAGCAACGCTAACTTACAGATTTTCCGTCAATGCGCTTATAAACTCCTATAGGGCAAGTAGCATAAAAACAAGCAAAACACATTTGGTTATCAAAACAGACGCTCACCTAGCATGTTCGAGATCGAAGCCATCCCTAAATAGTGGCACATGCATGTTGAATCAAGCGATAGCACGTTTCGCTTACCGCCTAGCTTGTCCGATTGGTGCTCGAAACGCTATAGCCATGCATGCGCTGTTATATTAGAACTAAAGGCATATTAAAAACCAATGACGGCATTGGTTTAATATGCCGTCATTGGTTTAATATGCCGTCATTGGTTTTTAATATGCCTTTAGTTCTAATATAACAGCGCATGCATGGCTATAGCGTTTCGAGCACCAATCGGACAAGCTAGGCGGTAAGCGAAACGTGCTATCGCTTGATTCAACATGCATGTGCCACTATTTAGGGATGGCTTCGATCTCGAACATGCTAGGTGAGCGTCTGTTTTGATAACCAAATGTGTTTTGCTTGTTTTTATGCTACTTGCCCTATAGGAGTTTATAAGCGCATTGACGGAAAATCTGTAAGTTAGCGTTGCTTTGGAGCACAATGAGGTATGTACAAAGGGTCACTTTTTGTCTCATCTGTGACATTTTACACAAGATGAACGTTTGATGACGTGAGTGGCTCGCTAGTGTCATCGCGCGCAGATTATCAAATGTAAGCAAGCAATTCTGTGGTCCATTCATGATTGAAGCTATATATACATGTATATATCTTTAAACAGGACGGCATCCGGCTCTTTGCGTAATGAGACCCAGCAAAACACTTGCTCTTCCTTTTGTACATGCATTTGTATTTCTATATGGCTTTTTGAACACTACCTCTGAGAAGTGAATGGGATGGTGTACGTATAAAAGCTGCATGGATCGAAAGTGCTGTAGAACCTGTACCCAACAGTACGTACTGACGTTACGACACGGTAAAAAGCGATCCGCGGCCTTAACCGTGGATTTCCTGGAGTGACAGGATATAGCGTATAAAGACGTGACAGAGCGACGGGGGGGAAAGACGTTACCGTCCACTCTCGGTCCGCACACGGACCGTTGTGATTGATTTCATCGGTATCCGCCTACATGGGTAAGGTCGCGTGATGAGACGTTACCGTCTCAATGCAATGGTTTCGCTGTGGGTATTAGTGCATGGTACACCATATGCAGAGAGATTGCGGAATACAATGTTGGATGCTATTACACACATATACAAGTATAATACTTGCCTTACAAACAGTCATAACATTACAAAGCTTTTTACAAGACAAATGGCCTAAGACTTTCAGATAGATACCATATCTGCTCAAATATCTCAACAGCATCCTTGCCCACCGAACTTTGTTCCTGACATTGGAGAGTGAGCCTCAAATATAGATGTCATTGAAACCTTGGATATCTCCAGCTGGAGAACAAAATAATCATGCAAGCACTTCATTAATACGGAATAAAGTACATTTCCTATATGTGGGTGTTGTACATTACGTACAGAAAAATTTTGGCAACAGAAAAATTGGTCCCACCCCTGCATGAGTACTTTTACATTCATATAACACACCTTTGTATTGGCAGATCACAATAAGGACCATGATAAAAACGCAAAAACTGAAATATAATTTTATAAATGCACATATGCACTCAAAACACAACACTGCAAAAAAAGGTAATGCATGTCACTAGATTAGTCTAGTGACACGCAAGATTAATATGGCACTCGTTAATTGAAGTGAATTCCACTGGATTTTAACATCAAGGTAATCTAAATAATGTCCATGTCACGCGCAACTTCTCTTAAATGGCCAACGTATGATGCAACAGCAGCAAATGGACTCCATATGCACATGAACATGAATGATAGTAGTGTTGAGAGGCCAATAAGTAAAGCCACCAACATCCATACATGGATCATAAAGAGCGAGTACAAGTTGCTCACCAGGAGAGAAACAGACACCAAGAAAAAGGCGATGCATAGTCCCGAGTATCGAAAGAGAATGAACTGTATTTCTCCTGTTTTACTGTCTATGGTCAATACAAGACATACAAGGAAAGCAATTATTACTGCATAATAAAGAACACAAGTCAAAACCAGCACTGGAATTTTTAAAGCTGCCAACATCTTTGCAGACCATGTGTTGTCAGGTGAATTCTTTTTCCTTTCATACACTTGTTTAGACTTGCTCAGGTTTAACTTCTCAGACAGTTCTTCCGCCTTTTCAAGTGGTTTTTCACCCGCTTCACCTCCAAATACAGTTTCTGCAAAACCCTCTGACTGGAGCAGTGACATCATGTTGATGAACATTCCTATTGAGAAATCCTGGAACTCAAAGTAGTTGGCAAGAAAGTAAACCAGAAGCCCAAAATTAGGGATAGCTGAGCCAAGCAAGATGAGACATATAAGAAAGGGGCTGGAATACGGAACATTACTGCTCACTATAGGTGTCTCATGTTTGATCTTTACACCAACTGCTAAAATTATTGCAAATTGAGACACCATCTGACCTAGAGCGGAGATTGCAAACCTGATCACAAAAGCTGTAGTGTCTTTTTTAGAATTGCAGATATCCAATGGCATTTTGGTCAGTGTTGCAGTTGTACTTATTAGTATAAAGGTTCGCATTATGAACACGGAAAGAACAAAGAAGAAACAGGTAGCCACAGCAAAAAAAGCAATCATATTCACATCACTTTTATCATTCTTGAGGAGGTAGGGACTACCAGTAATAAAGTTATACATGTCAAAAACCAAAAGTGGAAACAGTAATAGTTCTGACAGAACACTGCGTACTGTTTCAAACCATGTTTCTAAGCGCTCCTTCCATTCCTCACTGATGCATACACAACCTTTTCTCCCTTCAGCTGATGGTTCTTTTCCTTCATCTTCTGTATCTTCCTCCATTTCAGCTTTATTATGTTTTAATTTTTTAATCAGAGTTCGAATTATTCGGGCACATGACCCTAGTTGGATGAAGTAGAAAAAGAAATCAATTGCTGCAAGAACAAGAGCAATGGTTGATAAAACAAGAACAGCTTGATTAAATGGTGTATTCTGCGTTGGTAGCATTTGTGCACTTGATATAAACTGATACAATATGATGCCATTTTCTGCAAACACCCAAAGATCCTGCAATACACTAGTGAGACCAGGGAATATGATCTTTGGTGCCATCTGCCTACCAATATTGGCAGCGTTTGTTAGCAATCGAGAGTTTTCCTTTTCTTTTCTCTCTTTCTTTGATACTTTTGCTTCCTTAGGTTTTTTTACCTTTGGTTCTTTCCCTTTTGGTTCTTTCGCTTTTGGTTCGTTCACTTTTGGTTCTTTCACTTTTGGTTTTTTCACTTTTGGTTCCTTGATGGCTGCTAACTTCACAATTCTTTTTATTACCTTCTTAGAACGTGCCTTAGTTTTTGGGTTAAAAACAGGTTCTTCTTTAGGAGACAAAATTCTGAACTTGTATTGCTCTTCAATACTGAATAGCAAAAAGAACAACTCACAATGCTAAATTCTGCAATAGTACATCACATTGTACATTAAAATTGCACTAGAGTTATGACATGCAGGGTTTGATCAGAATGCATTATAAATGGGGGGTGGGGAATGTGTGACAAGAAACTCAGACCGGTTATAAAATAAGAAAAATGGAATTTAATTCCATGCAATAGATTATATTTGGTCAGTCAATATATAATAAATGTAATTTTGCACAGCAAGCAAATGTGAACTTTTAGCATATCAGCCTACCTCATTCCTGTTCTTTTTTTTGACACCTCACCCAACCTCCTTATTACCATTACTCATATCCCTACCTGCAATGCTTTATGGTAAAATCTGCTAAGTAGATTTGTAATATAACTAGTTCCACACAGGAAAAGAATGAAGATAATACATTTACTATTGAGGCAAATACATCACACCTGCTTAGAAAATAGTGTCCTCCAAGTTTAAAATTTCTACTTACATGTCATCTTCATCATCATCTCCCTCAGGACCACCTAATAAAATGCGGTAATACTTTTACCAGCTGCTAAATAGAATCAATTCAAGTGTAGAAAATAATATTGCAAGGAAAAAATGTTTGTAATAGATAAACTAATTCACAGGTCCTAATGCCCAATGTTTCCTATATAAATTGGGTCAGCACCATTGTGCAGGAACTGATGAGCAGAAGTTTAATTTGTTCCTATTAAAGTATGTAATAATATTTTATAAATTACATCACAGCATGAGAGACTGCTGTTGCAGAGGCTAGCTGTGCTTTAGTTAGTGGGACTCCGGCTCATATGGAGAAATGCCCGGTCAAAAGAAATTGACAAATGTTGCGGTTTGTACATTCGCGTATACTCCCGTATAACTTCCATAAAAAATGAATGGCTTTTAAACAATTTGATTATTTATAGCTAACTAAAAACTGCTCGACTTAGGTCGGGGTCAATTTTGCTTCAAAACGTAAGATCTCTTAATTTAGCAGTATATAAAACAACCCATTTATATTTAAATATTTCTTTGCTTTTGACAAAACAGCATTTTCCGTAGAGAAGTACACAAAATGCACTTTTTCATACCGAATAATGTATTCAATCACTCATAATTCTTAGCTCAAAACAGATAGTGATTAGGTCGGCCTTGGGAATTAGAGGCAATGTACTTCTTTATTTTTTAGCATAGTCAAAATATTTTTATACCTTACTAAATTCTTTCCTCAGATTTTTAAAGTATTTGGGTGCCAATACTTTACCGCCGTATATTTTTCCGGATACACATTGTTTATGTGGTTATGTTCTGTTGATCGTTTATTAACAGCTACAAAGCTAGCTAGATTGCATAAACAATGCCTTGGATACTGGCATAGATACTGTGTTAAACATGTGGTGTGGTCTGGAGCCACAACAGAATCAGGGATTTCCATTTAGAAACTTGTCAAGGGTTTTGCGTGGGTCCACGTGGAAGCTGGGAGTAGTCTGCGGCACAGATGACAATACACACGACCAGCAGTCTTTGAGCTGCATCACATCTCTGCATGCTAAATTCAAGCACTTTATTGGCAGCGGGGGTGTAGGGTGGACGAAAGGGAGCCGGAATGTAAAAAGTTTCATTGTCCTTGGTCGCCAATGGTCGGGGCCTATAAAGTGGTGGAGAGACTCTACAAGAGCACGCACATACAGAATCCTTAGTGTCCATATAAACAGCAGGAAGAGAGTGGTGATGGACCGTTTGTATGAACGATCGGAATAATAGGGTCAACTATCGGTACAGGGGGGGCTCGGAACAACGGAAAGTAACACCTCGGAACAACGGAAAATTACAGACATTCATTGCGTGCTTTTGGTCTCATAATTGGATTGATAAAGCTAGTGCGGGTAAACTATTACATAATCCTGTCGCTCCGCAAAACAATTTTAAGAACGCGCAAACTATTTTAAGCAATTACGCTATGCCTCAAGCGGTTTCTTTAAGTAAACCGCATTGTATAAACATTGACTGAGAAACTATTTTTAGCCCTTACAGATTTCCGAATGGTTCAAATGCGAACCTACCTTAGAAACAAATACCTTGATCAGCAAGCTAGGCCTGATGCTCTGTCACAGCACCTCTAGAATGATGTTTGCCCTGAAAGAAATTACATCATGTAGCTCTTTTTTTAATACATGTATGCGTCCACTGAAGTTCCTATAGCTCAGTGCCCTTGCATCTCCTGGATCTTCAAATCTCCTGAAGTGGTAAGATCAGTTTTGTTGGTGGTGTGTCAGATAGACCCACTCCTTACTTTCAAATACCGCTCCGACAGAGATCCTTGCCTCTACCTATATCATTGCCCTCACAGTACCGGCCATACATTGTAGCTGCAGCATTGCATGGCAAAAATGGGACACCTGAAAATACTTTTTATTTAGGACAGCTTTGCCAACCATTCATACAGAGAACACAGATCAATTGCGTGCATGTCACTGGCTCATTGAGGCAGATGGACGTTGCGGACAAATGTCTGTGGAGTACGATCAGGTCAGGCTGGCTGCCACGGGGATTGAGCTACATGCAATGCTGCTTCTTTGTATGTTAGGAACCATACACACTTGTGCATATATACATGTACATCAACTAACCCCCATGTCCATGCATACTCAGTACATTTAGCCATGTGCAAAGTAGTATATTGTATGCATCAAATGTACGATCATAGGTCACGAGGGCTGTTGCTTACTTACCCCCATACTGGCTGTAACCTTGCCCTTACCCCCTTCATAGTATCCCATCTCACCGCGTGTAGGCAAAGCCACGAACACGTTGCTGTGTACAGAGATCATATATATGGTCTCTGCTGTGTATCATGGTTTTAAACTTCACCTGAACTAAATGTAATGGGCATAACCACAGCCGTGCGCTATAGCTCGATGTCTGTCCGAGGTCATGTTGACGATCGAGCCTAGTATGGCAACCACGTGCAATACTAGTACAGTTTGAATAAATCATTCGCTTACCTCATACTTTCACACGTATGATTCTGAAGTGAGGCTACTGCAGGCAGAGCGATGTACAGTGGACGACTCCATGTGTGTACTTTCTGCCGCTATTAAGGCGCTCATTCATTAGAAATCGTGGTCCCAATTTCTAATGAATGAGCACCTTTAATTTGAATGTATAGCGGCTACATACATGGAGTCTTCCACTGTACATCGTTATGCCTGCAGCAGCCTCACTTCGGAATCATACGTGTGAAAGTATGAGGTAAGCGAATGATTTGTAGGACTAGTATTGCACGTGGTCGCCATACTAGGCTCGATCGTCAACATGACCTCGGACAGACATCGAGCTACAGCGCACGGCTGTGGTTATGCCCATTACATTTAGTTCAGGTGAAGTTTAAAACCTTGATACACAGCAGAGACCATATATATGATCTCCGTACACAGCAACGTGTTCGTGGCTTTGCCTACACGCGGTGAGATGGGACACTGAACAGCCAGTATGGGGGTAAGTAAGCAACAGCCCTCGTGACCTATGATCGTACATTTGAATGTCATGCATGCGTACAATATACTACTTTGCACATAGCTAAATGTACTGAGTATGCATGGACATGGGGGTTAGTTGATGTACATGTATATATGCAAAAGTGTTTATGGTTCCTAACATACAAAGAAGCAGCATTGCATGTAGCTCAATCCCCGTGGCAGCCAGCCTGACCTGATCGTATTCCACAGACATTTGTCCGCAACGTCCATCTGCCTCAATGAGCCAGTGACATGAACGCAATTGATCTGTGTTCTCTGTATGAATGGTTGGCAAAGCTGTCCTAAATAAAAAGCATTTTCAGGTGTCCCATTTTTGCCATGCAATGCTGCAGCTACAATGTATGGCCGGTACTGTGAGAGCAATGATGTAGGTAGAGGCAAGGATCTCTGTCGAAGCGGTATTTGAAAGTAAGGGGTGGGTCTATCTGACACACCACCAACAAAACTGATCTTACCACTTCAGGAGATTTGAAGATCCAGGAGATGCAAGGGCACTGAGCTATAGGAACTTCAGTGGACGCATACATGTATTTTAAAAAAAGAGCTACATGATGTAATTTCTTTCAGGGCAAGCATAATTCTGGAGATGCTGTGACATAGCATCAGGCCTAGCTTGCTGATCAAGGTATTTGTTTCTAAGGTAGGTTCGCATTTGAACCATTCGGAAATCTGTAAGGGCTAAAAATAGTTTCTCAGTCAATGTTTTACAATGCGGTTTACTTAAAGAAACCGCTTGAGGCATAGCGTAATTGCTTAAAATAGTTTGCGCGTTCTTAAAATTGTTTTGCGGAGCGACAGGATTATGTAATAGTTTACCCGCACTAGCTTTATCAATCCAATTATGAGACCAAAAGCACGCAATGAATGTCTGTAATTTTCCGTTGTTCCGAGGTGTTACTTTCCGTTGTTCCGAGCCCCCCCTGTATAAGGTTTTGAGATGATCGGTAATTATCAGTAAGTAAACACCTATTATGTACTGAAATTACTCTACACCTATCGATAAAAAACTTACCGATAAGCTTTCTTACTGAACGGTAATGATTACCGCTAAGGTATATAGGCGTGTCCAAAGGGTATCTGTTGGCATCTTAGTATCATTTGGCATCCGTGATCCAGTAGGTTGTGGCCTTCCTTATTAGTTCCTTGCATGCATTCCAGCATAGCCTGCAAGGTTATTGATGGATTCCCAAGTGTTGTGTGTGGACTATTAATGGTCCTTGGTCCAACCTACAGGTGGGACAACTCAAGTGTATTCCGTCACGCGTCCTTCTTTGCACTTTCTTGTATCTCTTCTTCCGTTCACAGCCAAAGGCTACTGCCTAAACGATTTTGTTGGGCGTTGGAAATGAACAATGTGTCTAAGAAATATTCAGTGGAGGCATTAAAACAAAAAAGCTACGCTGTTTCTTGTTTTCTGAATAATGCTAATTAGTGATTCAAAGTGAATGTCCTTGCAATCAGAGCAATACTGCTGCCTCCGTAAGGTATTACTTTAAACTTCAGACAATATAGTATTGAATGAAACTTTCAAAATGTTTTGGCTGTGAACAGTTAAAAAGTTATAAAGGTTTAAAGTGTGTTAATTTGCTATAATGAGACACTCCCGCATTATCTGATTAGGCCGCTTGACCGCAAATGTTTCAAGCGGCTTTTGTTTATTTCGTGCACAAATTGAGAGCAATAGTGGTGTCAGTGCGCTGCACAATGCTATTACAGGCTCTCAGTTGCTATACAGAGTACTAAGGGTATCGGAAAATGTAACTCGTCGTCACTCGAGTCTGCAAATAACGGGACGAGGCGTGGCGTGCTTACATCACACTCGTGGCTGCTGTAACTGATGATGGGTACATCGTTGTCGTTTCTGCATGAGAATGAAGCGGAGCAGCGAAGAATGTGTTGTGTTTACAAGACGTGCAGTAAATGGATGAAGGAGATCTAGAAACCGGCTGAGGAAGATTTGTTACGTACGTGATGGTCTGCAGGCTGCAGCCATCATGCCCTATAGCCCATCTATAGATAGTGTAGTGCATATGAGTTACAGGATTCTGATGACGACTGATGAATGATGCAAAAAAATACTGCAGCCAACTATATTCCAGTCATGTCATTGTTATTTGCGGCGTAAAGATATGAATTCGCCCGATCGCACCACGCGCCCTAATTTTAAAAGCAATGCTGTCTAATTAATTTTCAATGTCATATATCTTACTAACTAATTTGGCAATTTATGACAGTTTTTTTCACATCCTTCCTCACAAAGGAACTTCATTTTTTTTCTACATGAAAGTTCCTTCGATTAAGAAAACGAATCACCTCTAGGTCGAGGGGTTATCATTCGCCATTACTCATTGACCTCATGTCATCCTGCTTCAAAATTCGTTGGCAAATAGAGCAGTCATGTAGGTACATGTATGTACCTTTTGTTTTCGTCGTGCCATCAGCTTAATTACGCGACATCTACTTTACGCGGCATCTACTTTACGCGACATCTACTTTACGCGACATCTACTTTACGCGGGGTTTTACCGCGAAATTACGAAAATCAATAACCAACGACAACTAACACTATGAAAAAGGTATTGTTATACACTACTGTATAACAGTGTGTATATAGACGTTATTGCGTATACGTGTGTATAACGTCTCAATACGCAGTGTTATACACCGCTAATTGATGTTATACACTAGTGTATAACAACTCTTTTTACACAGTGTAAAAAACGGAACATTGTAAATTGTTTCCAATTTTGTCTGCACTGTCTTCGAGCTTTACCTAGTATATATGTATCAAAAAAATTGGAACCAGCATTATCGTTCCGTGCTTACCGAGGCGGACACGTTTAGGAACACCATTTAATTTCGTACTTTGGTTGGTCTTCGATGGCCAATAATTTCCTTCGGAATAACCTGATATTTTGCAAGGAAGCTGCAATGGCAACTTCATCATATGGACCCTAGGTTTTTGTGGTGACGAAGCGTTTTAGCCTGTGGTGTTTCTTATCTAGTAGCTTTATTTTTATACATGTATGTTAAAAACGTCAAGGCTCATTGTACACCAGTAAGCTTACCAGCGGACCGTATATTGATTTATATCGTGTCCGCAAACGCACAGTTCGTTGCTCTGACGTCACAGTGCAAGAAACATCTTCTATTCAAACATGTACTCATGTTGTAGTGCGAAAATTCCCTCTAGTAATTTTCATAACACTAGCTAATTCGGTTAATTTTGCCCACATGTTGTCGTGAATAATTATTTGGAAGGCCAGTACAAGAAATATTTAAAAATCAATAAGAAAGCCGAGTGTTACCGATAATATTCGGTTAGAAGTTATCTTTTACTGAAAGGTAATGACTGATAAGAAAAGTGTCTTACCGGTTGCTTAACGGTATCGGATAACCGGTAAGCGGTAAGGACATTGACCCTACCAGGAATAACGATAAATGTCATGTCTGGAGTAAAAACCTCTGCGGTTGCCTGGATCATGGACCTTTGCGTAATAAAATGGCGGAACGCTCCTCGGACAGTTATCCCAGCCTCCCGCCGATATCCAGTTCATGATCCAATTATACCGCCAACAGTAAGCTTGACAGGGTCTGACATAACAGGAGCCTGTTTGAAGCCATCCATTCAAAAAGGCTCCGGATATGTCAGGCTCTGCATGTAAAGCTTACTGCTGACATGCAGCTAGCATACACTGTAGTTGGATCAGGAACTGCATGGATCGGCTGAAGGATAACTGTCCGAGCAGGAAAGAATGACTCCGAGCATTGCCATGTTCTTACGCAAAGGTCCACGAATGCGACAGTTATAAAACAACGGGTCCCCCCGGACTAAATATTTGGTCCGCGCCAGGGCCAGTGAGAGCCGTAGTAAGGCCCGGGGAAACAGATCGTTTGGGGGTCCCGTTGGCCCTGAAAATACGAGCGGCGGGGGGTGTGTCCCCCTTGAGATTGGCTAAATACGAGCGGGGGGGGGGGGGGGGGGGGGTTCCTCCTTGAGATTGGCCAGATACGAGTTTTTATACATCCGTAGTACATGTATGTTTAAACTGCATGCTACTGTTTAGCCATTATACAATACAATGTTGGACCGCAGGGCCCCTATTATA
Organism: Spongilla lacustris; assembly: GCA_949361645.1. NCBI lineage: Eukaryota > Metazoa > Porifera > Demospongiae > Spongillida > Spongillidae > Spongilla > Spongilla lacustris. The sequence goes on from OX442428.1 coordinate 6,124,279, forward strand.
CCTTTGGGCCCCTATTATACCCTGGGGCCCGGGGTAGGTAACCCCGCTTACCCCCCCCCCCCCCCCCCCCCCCCCTCTCACCGGCCCTGGTCAGCGCTTGCGTATTTTGGTCCCCGCTTTAAACACGTGTTTTTTGAAGTGCTTGGCGGCGATCGGATAATAAAGCAAAAGAATTTGTCAACTGTGTATCAAAATAAGAGCGAGAAAAGGGCTAGAGATGGTAATATGCGTAGGCCTTCGGATATACGATTCGTTTAGATGACTGTGTCTATGACGAAGGTTACATTGGAGTGAACGATGGCTTTTATGAATGCGATGTTAGCACGGGCGGAGGCGCTGGTGAAGACGATGGCGAGTGTGAACACGTTGAAGATGATTGTGCTGGAGAAGACGATGGTTCTATGGAAAACGATAGCGCTGGTGAAGAAGATAGTACATGTAGTAATGAAGTCGATGGCGCTGGTAAAGAAGACGGAGCTTTTGAAATTGAAGACGATGGTGGTAATGAAGACGGCTGTGCAGTGGAGAATAGCCAGGCAAAAGATCTGCACTTATCCGTGACAACGGACGAAAGAGAAGGAAAATATGAAGATGTTGATGAAGAAGAGGATGAATTGAAGACGGTAGTAAATCTGCGTTGATAGACTAAGTCTGTGCCTATTTAACCACAGGCAAGTACAAAGATTCATGCGACAAAAACAAAAAAACGGATGATACGGACCACAACGTTTTATACAATCATTGAAGGAGTACTTCACTACAAGATGATGAAAAAACAAAAGGTATATAGTTTTGTAAGTGTATAGCAAAAAATGGATGATTCGGACTGAAGAAAGTACAACGTTTTGCCGGCAATCATTGAAGGAGTACTTCACTACAAGATGATGCATGAAAAACAAAGGGTATATAATTTTGTAAGTGTATACCAGTATGCATATAAAACTACAGTAAAACTTTATTTTCTTTACATGCAGGTTGTTGCAACTGTGCGTTACATTCAAGATGAAAAGAAGATGAAATGGATTCTTCACAGATCAGTGTCATGTGCACCCAACATCAGGTCACTTAAGTTTGACAAAAACATTGTATTGCTTGAGAGAACTATACATATGGCATGGTTACATAAAGGATAAGTGGCGGTAATGTATGTTTCGGGCCCAATGCAAAAAGCGGATGGGACTGTTAGCTTATAGGACCTGATACATATATGCAAGGATTGGGGGGGGGGGGGGGGGGGGGTCCTTCCGATATCTCACTCCCTGGCAGCCCTGGCTATACATATTAGGAAAGGCGGAGTATCAATCACCTTGTGCTGACACCTACAGTGTACAGGAAACGCTATACGTATTAGAGTATCGATCACCTACTGAAGGGGGAAAGGGGGGGGAGGGGGAGGGGACAATTTCTGCGGAAGGGACAAAATCTGCGGGGGGACAGAATCTGCTCCGACACCGGCACCAGGCGATATGCAGATTCGATATCGATCTTGGCGATAAGAGAACCGGCCCCCAGAGAAGCCACAATTGCAGCAACCGTGTCGATTGATACGTATGACAATGAGCATAGGGAGGGATCGATGCCATCGTTGACGCTACGGTCCGGGGGAAACGACAGGTCGGTAATTAGACGCCATTTACCGGGGGTGTGCCCTTTTGGTACGACCCCGATTCGATTGCGGTGGACGTGCCGCGCTGCAAGCGGTGGAAGAGGGCCAACCAGGCGACCGAGGGTAACCTCGTTGTCGATGTACGCCGTCACTACCGCCTGCTGTGCAGAGGCGGAGGACATGTTCCTGGTGACCGCCCCTAAGGGCTGGCAGCGATTGAAGCCGATGCGGAAACCATTTTTAATGCCATTCACCGAATAACTGCTGAATGCCTTGTCAGGGTGAGTGTCGAGTAACCGGGCCCAGGCGCCCGGGCGTATAGCGGGGTGGAGCCGCCTTGGAACGAGCAGCGGGCTCTGGCGAGAGCTGAATCGCTCGAGGTGGCTGGCAAGTGCTGCTGCAGCTTCAGGAGGTGATCGGTATAAGGGTAGAGACCTGGGGGTGTGCATGCAGAATTTAATTATTGCGTCACTACGCCTTCCCCTTAGGCTAGGGGTGGGGCATGCAATGATGGCTCGCTATGCGTCTAATGACGCGCTTGCGCCAGTGTTAGCTAGCCGATCATTGGGGGTCATGCCCGAGGGCGGAGCAATGAGGGCATCATGCACCTAACCATACCTGCAAAATATAGTATTCGTACACAATTAACCGCATAATTAGCAAACAACTGATGGCTAACAGAACACGCGATTACAGTTCAGCACAGTCTGCACAGTGCATGTGTACTCAATGGCATCTCGGCCTCTAGGGTCCGTCGGCTCGTTGGCGGCCACTGCCGCGAGCGAATGGATGGACTGGCTGCTCCGCTGGCCTTCGAGAGCATCTGGACGCTGGGTGACCCCCTGAACAGGAGCTGCACGCGTGGCGGAACCTGCAGCTAGGGGAGTGACACATCTCTTGATTGTAGCGGCGGCAGACTTCGGGACAGGCGGGTTGAAACGAGTCGCGTGGGTTCTCACCGGGCGTGATGGGCCAGCCGCGAGGAATGTCGGGGCATGCGTCTGTGGAATGATGCTCGCTAAGGCACTGCTTGCATCTGGCCGTCGGTTTTGCCCTCCCAGAGAAGGCCTCGTTGTAGAGCGCCTGGTCCTCTGTTGCCCAGCTGAGGGTGCGGGCAGCCGCTGCCTGACGCCGATACAAGCGGTCGTAGGTGACCCACGCATGGCCCTCGAACTTTCTGGCGCAATGCACGATGCGGCGCAGATACATCATAAGGTCCGGGCCCCGCGCAGGGTATCTGGCGCATAGCACGGCAGACATCAGGCAGAAGCATTCTACCCAAACCGAGATGTCGGTTATGGGGCTAGACCTGCGGGGAAGCTTCAGCATAAGCCCTTGCGCCGAGCTGTCGGGAGTGCAGGACTCTGTCAGCCATGCCTCCTGCAGGAGCTCCGCCATCTCAACGTATTCGAGGCTTTCAATGCGTGCGACCAATTTGGGTGGCAGCCGAGCGGTAAAAAGGGCCGGGGAGCTGCCTGGCACCGAATCATATGCATGCATATGAGAAAGCCTGTTTAGCGGAGGCAAGGTAGGCTGCAGATGAAGCGTCGAATATCGATGGTGTAGCTCATCAGTGAAGGTGGGTAGTGAAGGGGGTTCCGATGCACCTGGTGTGGTGAGGTGTATACCATGATAAATAGGTGCTGAAACCGCAACAACACGCGAACATGCGTGTGCGCCCCCGTGCATGCGCGTTGCAGTATACATGGTTATAGCATTTTTAGATATCTGAAATTAAGAAGTGCATGGGGCAAACTGGGTGTGTGCGCGAATAAGAGGGAAAGCCAGATGGCATGAGAACGGAGATAAGGCCGGGCTAAAGGGCCGGCGGGAACGGAATATGGCTGAGAAGCCAACATGCGGCCGCGCGGGGTCGAGACATTGCCTGAGTACACGGCGGTGTACAAGGGGGGACACTTCAGCGGGCCTGGCTGGCGGACGGCGGTCTGCAGGCTACAAGTGTCGCTTGCGATCCTGCGGGAAACCCTCCAGCGGGCAGGGGTGCTAACGGGGTTATCAGTCTGCTGGCGGCAGTTGGCGGGGCAGATCGAATGCGTTCGGTTGCCATGCTGACAGGTGCCCATGCAGGCGAAATAAAAAAAAACAATCGATCTCAAAGGCCCCGGTGGGCATGCATAACTCGCCCAGGGGGTACTCGGGCAGCTATAGAGCTAACGCCGTATAGGCCTGCGTGCATGGGGCAAGCCGAGGGTATACCCATGCATGCACACATGCCGCTATTAGCGCGCAGCTTATGTTACCAGACTTACTCGGGGGTTGGACGCCCTGCTGCTGCGATGAGCCCTGCTGCTGCGACGAACCGGCCTGCTGCTGCGACGAGCCCTGCTGCTGCGATGGCTCAGAGCCCTGCTGGTGTTGCGGAGCCGCCTGCCCGAAGCGCAGTGCCAGCCATTCCATTTGCACCTGAGAAAAGGGAACTTCTCCCTCCTCTCCCATATCTATAATATGTTCGATTCGCTGTACAAATCCTCCACCTCAAGCGTGGTCTCGACTAGCTGCTAGCGACCTTCGGGAGTGCCTCGACTGCGCATGCTCCGTGTGCATGTATGCGACGCATGCCCTGTGCTTGCGAAGGGGCGTGCTCCGTTAACTGCGTTTAACTGCGTTAAACTTCATATAAGCGTTGAAACAGACAACCACTTAATTAGAAAGTAATGCCGCGAGTGCTACTGACAAAGAGAATGACATGAGGCATATCCCACGTGGCGCGACACATCAAGTATTATAAATCCACCGGGTTCGAGCAAGGATTGTAATAGAACTCTTGGCTAGTGTCCAAGTGTAGTTCTCGCAGTATGTGAATATAGTCTCTATCTGGACGCTTTTTCTGTGAGATGTTGTTACCTTTGCAAAACTGTTGACATCAATAAATCATCCGCGCGAGTACTATGTGCATGGCAATGTATAGGCTGTGACGATCCTGGAACTGTCTATAACTTGTGCTTATAAAAAATACTTCTATTTCGCTTTGGAACCATAAGCACTGATCGATCATGTAGGGTGCAATTAAAACCTGTATTTGCACCCATTGTACATGTACACTTGTACGGTACCTCCTTTGCAGTAGCCATGGCTGTATGAGAATTTTGGCTCCCCCCTTCAATTAATGACTGGTTGGTCATAAAGGTCATAAAATTTTCTTGGTGCAATGGCTTCAGCATAGGTCTTTAGAACCATGATTCCAAGCAGCCTGCCTGGAATTATTAGCTTGCTGGGAGTGCATTTGCTAAAATGTACAGTACCAGTCAGTGAATCATCAATGATGAATTTTGAGTCCGCAATATGTCTAGATCATGCATCTTTAAGGTGTGGTCTTTTAAGATGGTATGCTGCTGCACAGCCAGATGGCCATATGCTTTGCAAAATTCATTTGGACATGCCAGAGTAATTGAGAGTATTATTGTACGATGGTCAAGCAAGCTCATGCAAAGTGACATTCCATATGTGACCATGTATAGTAAAGCAGTTGGTGAGGTGGTGGGTCTGTAGTCAAGAATGCAGTGCATGCTATGGTGCACTGTGGATTTCTATATAAATAGATACATGTCGGCCAAGCAGTGTCCATGTTGACCATAATTTGAAATTACAAAGTGTCCACCACCAAGTATACATATTTGGTACATGATGTACAAGGACAAAGTTCAAAGGCTGAAAGGCAAATGCAATAACACTTTTGTCCAACACTGGAAGCCGGAAAACCACCATCAAAGCGACCGTTACACTCGGCCGTTTATTTTAACCTGTAACCGCCATCTTGTAATAGAATTCTTGGTATATATACGCTAGTGTCCAAGTGTAGTTCTCGCAGTATGTGAATAGTCTCTCTCTGGACGCTTTTTCTGTGAGATGTTGTTACCTTTGCAAAACTGTTGACATCAATAAATCATCCGCGCGAGTACTACGTGCATGGCAATGTATAGGCTTTGACGATCCTGGAACTGTCTATAACTTGTGCTTATAAAAAATACTTCTATTTCGCTTTGGAACCATAAGCACTGATCATGTAGGGTGCAATTAAAACCTGTATTTGCACCCATTGTACATGTACACTTGTACGGTACCTCTTTTGCAGTAGCCATGGCTGTATGAGAATTTTGGCTCCCCCCTTCAATTAATGGCTGGTTGGTCATAAAGGTCATAAAATTTTCATGGTGCAATGGCTTCAGCATAGGTCTTTAGAACCATGATTCCAGGCAGCCTGCCTGGAATTATTAGCTTGCTGGGAGTGCATTTGCTAAAATGTACAGTACCGGTCAGTGAATCATCAATGATGAATTTTGAGTCTGTAATATGTCTAGATCATGCGTGGTCTTTGTAGATGGTATGCTGCTGCACAGCCAGATGGCCATATGCTTTGCAAAATTCATTTGGACATGCCAGAGTAATTGAGAGTATTATTGTACGATGGTCAAGCAAGCTCAAAGTGACATTCCATATGTGACCATGTATAGTAAAGCAGTTGGTGAGGTGGAGGGTCTGTAGTCAAGAATGCAGTGCATGCTATGATGCACAGTGGATTTCTATATAAATAGATACAAGCATCCATCTTCGAACACGCTATACATTTATACACCCATCTGTCCACTATACCTAGTATAAGGGATTTTCACATCCCTGTGGCAGTTGGTGCAAACAAGCCTCGTGTTCGTACCCTATTCGACACGGGTATGGTAGCTTCCGCAATTACAGTGTTGCGTAGGAGAGTGCTGCCAAGACAGGACTTGCACTGTTCTCATCAGGAGAGATGACACTATCCAGCCTTTCGTTAGTTATGTGCATCACACAACCAAAGACTAGTAGCAAAGCGAATTCCATTCGCACGTGGTTGCCAGGTCGATAATTAGTAGGTTAATTTCATCACCGGCGGAGGCCTAATGCCCAACATTTCAATGTATTGAAACGGCCGTGGAGTATCAGTGCGGTATAGATGAGGTGCATTGTTTTAATCAAACCTCAATTCTGTCAGGGAATTGAGTCCGCCTCCTCCCCCGGACTGTATGTACAATATTTTAGAGTTGGGACCGGGGTATACGGTCCCCGGACCGAACATTGCATGCCCCGGACCGTATACCCTATGACACCGCGGATAGTAGTTTATATCTAAGTATATACATATGGCGCTATCGGCTAATGATAACGCAATCACCCAACAATGTATTTACAACATGTAATTCTGTGGCGTTCCTTAATTTGAATGAAAGCATTGAGCCTTGCAAAAAGAATCACGAATGAGGCTTTAGTTCAAATAACCTTAAGCTTGAGCCACCTCCCTATTTATAGTCATCATGCAACACCTCGGCCAATTGCCCTTTAATTCATATTTTAGGCTACACGCATGCGAAGTTTCATTCCTTTTTTTCTTTTTTTTTCTTTGTTGCATGCACTGCCTTACCCTCTCAATTGAATCTAAATTGTTAACAGACTGCTAAATAACAATAATTAAGTTAAGTGTGTTGTACTCGCCTTGCTCGAGTTGTGAAGGATCCATTTTCACCAAATGTCGCTCCTGTTCCGTTGCTGACTGAATTATCTTAACCCGCCTGTAAGCGTTACGCTCTGCTGTGGGCTCGTCCTGTTCGGCGTAGCCAAATCGCATCTGTTGGGTAGAATCATCAAACCTATCGGCGCTTATGCTCGCTTCATCGTCGCCGCCGAGGTGAATTGCTTGCTCAAAAGAATCAGATGAACCACCAAAGGTGTTGTCCATATCTCCTACACATGCAATGTACAGCTAATACCGCTAAATATCGCTACGTAGCTATTAAAACGTCGGTTGTGGAGAGGAATATAAGAATCGCATATGGAGAAATGTGCGGTCACTGGAATTAGCGGTATGTACAACTAACCGCATGTATGCACTGGGGCGGATTTAGGGGGGGGGGGTCCAGGGGGTCCGGACCCCCCCCCCCCCCCCCCCCCCCCCCCCCCCCCCCCCCCTTTCCTATATGAAGAATGACGTAATGCATAAGAATGACGTAATGCATACTGTAATCTATGCAGCGTTCTGCATGTTACCATCCTTTGCAGGCTTGCACATTGTTCTAGCCAAGCGGGATCTAGATCGATCTAACTAAATCCTCCCCTATAGAGGGTTCTCAGAAATGGTACGTGACCATGGTAACCACAATAGCCGCCATCTTGACAGAGTGGTTTATATGGCGATCTATGGAGTGCCACCGTTCGATAACATAGATTCACAGTATTTCAACCCGGAATCAAAGAAAAGATATCGAACTAAGATTTCTTGTTATCCTGTATAAGTTTTGTGGATCTGTATTCTGATTTTAGGGTCAATGATCCTTTTATATAATTGTGACGATGATATACCATAGATAGTAAACTATCTATGGATATACTACCGGCCGGTAGAGCCTCTACTACTTCCGGCTGTGATTATTTATTATTTACTCCAGCGCGTATATGTCGTAAGACAAGAGCCTAAACGCATACAATGAAGGCTGGTGCGTATTGTTCTGACGATGGGAACGAACAATCTTCAGTTGAGTTGTCAAAGGATAAATAAGTTATAAATACAGTTACATTCAGCTTGTCAGTATTGTTACAGGTTTATCACTCACAAAAGCACAAAGAGAAGCCTTTGAAACCTTAGATAATTGCTCAACATGATGGTCTCAGCCCATTGTGACTGGAGAGGCTTGTAATCCTATGTTGCTGCCTCTGCATGTGCTTGCATGTCAATATATACATGTACATGCATGCATGCATGTATCAATGCTATATGTGAACGTGAACATATATACTTGTCTAATCGAATGGTACAACAGAATTAAGGACATACAGTTAGGGCACAGCACACATGTACATGTACAACTGATCTTGCCGGTCCAACGTGGCAATACCATCTTGGTCTTTCACTAAAAGGTCAAGAGGAGCTATGACTCTTAGAATAATATATTGCATGGAAATCCTTCAGTTAGTGACAATTGTTGCTTTCCTTTATTAAATGAAGGCATTACAATACTATAGCACCCATGCACACTTCCAACACAAATCAGCAACATTAAACCCTCTATCAGCCATTATGCAACCATCTGCATGGTAGGAGCTTTTTAAGTATAGCCCACATGCATGCTGTTCTCTGTAACAAATTTATCACTGGCTCTTCCACCATATCCTTGTGAAATGAAACTGATTGAACCTTGTGGTGCCATACAAATTAAGTACTTCACTGTTCATGTTTTGGTGTCAGTTTATTTAAGTGCTAGCTCCAGGTCAGTGCTCTGACTCTAAGACTTTAAGATCTTTCTATAAAATCTCAAAACAATCTATATTGTACTTCCATGCATAATTTGCCAAATACACCAACGGTGACATCTTATACTAATACATAGTGTGTAAACGAGATTCTACATGAGGAGCAATATATGCCAAATCGATCTGATATAGGTCTTGCATGCAGTGGAACATTCAGCCTCATGCACAAAATCAACTGCTGAAATGAGGATGAACAATGTCTATAGGTATAGGATATCCTGTCCAAGCATTTTATGAAGTCCTAGCAGTGTGATATGGTTTGGCAATCCAGTATAGTAGATCACTCTCCTCATCATCTCCATCAAAGAACTGCTGAGTAACAATTCTTTTTTTCCAAAGCCATCTTCAACTCCTTGATAGTAATTTCATGCTTGCTTTTTCAATTCTTCTCCTCAAGTTCCATGCCTGTTATAATTAGATCATGCTTTGCTGAGAAATCTGTCTGGCATGAAACATTATCCATTGAGCATCGAGTTTGACAAAAGCATCCCTTACCATGTCAGCTGCATGCAATTAAGTATATTTGCATGCATTACTTTTAGTACCATGCAGATATAACACCAGTACCTGAAAACAACAACATTCCATCTATCTGGGTTCGTCAGTTTCATTGCTGTCATCATGTATACATGTATTGACAGCTCAGTTGAAGCCTATACATGTCTCGAACTGTAACTTCAGAATGACCCGTGTTCTGACTCGGAGTTGGCACCCCAGTCAGGATTAAATTTATTGTAGAGCTTTTGCAGACCCGCCTGCAAGTTATAGTAAATGTATGGTATGCAAAACTAATTAGGAGGCTAACCTTTGAATCACCGCATACATGTACAAGCAACGTAGACTTGGTTTTGTGCAACTGCATATATCAGTAGCTGGTAAGGTCTTAGCGATTAATGCTAGCGAGCCATCGCGTGCACTTCGTTCAGTGGATAAATCACGCGTCCTACTGTCTAAATGATCCAATATTGCTGGTAGCTTATAAAACCTAACCTGCTTTTCCGCACCGTTTACGGTTATTATTAGAACAGCCAACGAACGAAGGCATACTACTCTGTCAAGATGGCGGCTGTTAAAACTTATCGTTTTGTGACGTCACTGTGAGAACCCTCTATTAACGAAGTTTAATTTTGCATGTGGGGTTAATTAGAATTTAATCGCACGATCAATCGAATGGTGCGTGTGAGCAGGAATTGAAGTAAGCGATCAAAAGACGTGAATGGGATGGATTTCAGATTCTTTTCCTAGGTTATTACCGTAGCTATATAGAGCTAGACAAACTAAAAGTACTAATACTATAGTAAAACATACGCGAGTCGTTTATAGACCGACATGTAGCTGGTGCATGGCCACGTGCACGCTTCGGGCACAAATTCACAAAAGCTTTACGTCACGAAGTAGCAGTAGGAACCATAGCATTGTGAAAAATGAAGAGTTTTCTCGTCGCTATCCATGCAAGTGCAGGCTCTAGTAATCCGGATATCGCATGATGTTTGTATTGGATATCACTGTGAATTTCATGCTAAATAAACGCAAAAGCAAAAAGCGGCTGGGGCTTCGCCCCAGACCCCTATCATCGCTCCCCCAGACCCCCTTGCTGTCACGGGAGGGGGCACGCCCCCTCCCGTACCCTCCCCCACTTGTGAATATATTTATCGGACCCCCCCTTTCCCAAAACCCTGGATCCGCCCCTGGTGCAGTATAGGAGATTGTATGAAAAACTCAAGAAAATCCTACGTTCTGCTTCAATCCTATGCATTTTAAGATTTGCCCCACTAGATACAGGACATGGTACGAATTATCATGATTTTTTCAAAATGTTTAGCCCCGTTTCCCTTGATTTTTCTGCTTTTGACTTGATAACATTGAAATTAATACCTAATTACCATATCTCACATATCTGCTGTATTTAATGTGGCAAAGGATTTGCCCCACATGTCCCCAAATCTGGAATCTATGGACATAATTAATTATCGAGTATTTTTTAGATTTTTCTATGATAATTCCCGGTTCCTCTGGATTTTCTATTCATGCTGTAAGATCTGCGTACATTGCACTGATCATCATCACGTGCGCATCTCAAATGATGAACCAATCTCGTACCCAGACAGAAAATATAATTCTGACATCATCACGTGCGTAACTCATATGTCTGTGGAGGAAGAACCACGCCCAATTGGCCTCGTGTCCAAAAAATATTCCGCTATCTTTGTGGGCGTTATATCGATCGACTATGAAAGGCACAAACCTATGTTGCCAGCCGTAAATGTATGGCGTTGAGACTAGTTGTGGAAGATACGGAGCAACGGCGCCGGGAGAATTGTATCGATTAAGTACCAACGAGGATGGCCATTTTGGGGTGAAGAGAGCGTATGATACAATAGCTTCGAAATACTATTGTATCATACAATGTGAAACAACATGTAATTTTACTTTTGTTGGTATTATAGACATTTTTTATATGATTGTGCCTTCACCTATAGGTAAATGCATGTGATCATTGTCAAAGGATGAATAAGAAGTTGAAAACATCATCAGCAGAACTCCATTCTATTCCTATAAAGGCTCAGATATGGTCCCAAGTAGGAATGGATTTGATTGGGCCACTGACTGCGGAAACAAGTACATAATTAAATTGACAGACTACTTCTACACTTACTGCATTGTTTTGAAGCAGGCATTATAACACTTATTCAAAGTACACACAGAACAAACGGACCTCCTTTGATGGTTGAAGAAGATATCCCTGTGTACTGTTATGGCAGAACAAGACTGACAAAAGGGAAATATGATTGAATGTTCGAATTGTGAGGAATGGTTCCACTTGAAATGTGATCGGCCATTCAGTGTCAAAGAAAAACTGGAAAAAGCCTAGCTATTCATGGTTGTGCAGAAGCTGTATATAAGTGCATGCAATTGTATGATACATTTTAGGTGCATTTTGTTAATGTTGGAGCTTGAATTGATGGTGTAATGAGCACCCTGACAAGAGCTTGAGATATGATAGGGTCGTTAATGCTGCTTAAATGTTATTTAGTAAGCAGTTTGCTATGGTGATGATATTTCTCATGAGAAGGCACGAATTATTATAACTCCATTTCCTAGTATACACAGAATTTTAGTACTAGATATATCCGTTTTTACTGTTATTTATTCATACATTGTATATCAGCACTTCATGCATAGTTGTCGTCCAGCTGTATTAGAATATTAGGATTCTGTGGGTAGGAAGATATTGCATGCATGCATGTATGCGTGTACGTGAAGATGCATTCCGTAATACAGGGAGGGAGGTAGTGGTATGCGTGGGTTTACGCCATGGCATATTTAAAAACTTGTAAGTGATAATTCAATTTTAAAATTGGATGCAAAGACATGATCTGCAGTCGCATAGCTGTTCTGGCTCCTATTTGGAATGGTGCTATTTGTTAACATGCATATCTAGTACGGTGTGCTATAGACCTCATAGTGCATTTATATCATTGACAAAATGGCGGCCGGGATATGAAGTAAAAAAAAAAAAGTATTAAATAACGTTCGGAATACTAAACGTATAGGTTTCTTTTCGCTCTCGGTGTGCATGCATTAAGTTTACGTATGTATTGTTTTTTAGTTCAACCTAAGGACTACTGGCTTCTATACTTATCTGAACTCAGTGGGAGGTGCTACCTATATGGGCGTGGCTGCATCACCTGGGGTTACTTGCGTGTTTTCAGCATGCTACCAACGTCATCCAGACAGTACAGTGTACTTCACTGTGTCAGGGACGAGTTGTGTTGTTCAATCACCCAACACCCTGTCCATCTCAGCCACGACTACCACCACCACCACAAAGGAAGAATACTTCACAGCCACATCTCCGTCTTCAGAGCAAAATGCAATCTCAACCATATTGTTAGCACCTAGTCTGGATTTATCCTATTCCTCAACACACTCTTCTCAATATACATCATCTGGCCTTGTGTCACCAAACTCTTTGTTGACTTTATACATTAACGTGTCTCACACACCTTCATACCAAATTCAACCATCTCTACAAAGCCAGTATACATCAGGCACCCAAGGCAGCCATTTGCTACTACTCTCTTCATCACCATCAGCAGTAGTGACTTTATCACCTGTTCCACCATATGCAGAGCCCACAGTAGATGCCACCATGCTGTATGTTGCCTCCACAGTACTCTACACACCAAATGTACATTTTGAAAGTTGCCACACATCTTTGTGGTGCAATCCTAATTACCTTGCTGTGAGCACTGTGGCAGCCATATGTCTTGTTCTGATCCTTCTGACTGTACTTGTTGCCTGCACACTTATAATACAACAAAGGAAGGTTTCCAACAGGTATGCATGCATGTATATGCAGTTACCAGTCAGAATGCTATCACCAAACACTCCTTAGAATACGCGAGCTGCAGTCAATTGGATACAAAATCAATGAGGTATATTTAGTACTTTGGTGATCAACATATATAATTCTTGCATGCTAACCCACTTCTATTACCTCCTCCCCTTATAGAAACCTGATCCTGATTTCAGTGCAACACTAGCATCACATAATGTATTCTTATCTGTTGAAAGTCAACTAGATTCATTGCACCATACGTCACAAATGGACTGCACCCAGTCTTACTCAGATGGCTATTGGTCAGAAAGTATATGTGATGAGTACGCACATCAGACCAGCATCTCTGCAACTACATGTACGTTTTCTGAATAGTTAATTGGTGATATAGTCAATTAAAGTAAATTAAATCACATGAAACATCTAAATCAGTTCGAACTACACACTAGACATCAAATAACAGTTGCAAGCAAGCAGCCACATACACACACGTGTCCGACTAGCAAAGCAGATGCATGATGGGACTCGTGTTGCAATTTGGATACCTTCTTCCCATGCACTGATAACTAAAACTAGGTGGAATAATAGAATTATTATGATATGATTGGCCTTCCTCTGACCCTGAGGGCCCACTTTGTCATCACAACATGGATACGTGGGAGGACATCACATGGTAACTTGATGCTTTGTGGGTGATTTAATGAACAAGACACAACCAGCTCAGAGACTGAACATTCACAAGACATGCCTTTCCCCAAAAATTAAGAAAGGAAGCGGCATTCTTCACAGAGACCAATCCAGACCAAAATCCAACAAACATTATAATGCCAAACTGGACCCTCTCACATCCATCTGCACTTAACATCAAACTGCTAAATTTGCAGTTCTCACAAGAAGCGGCTCAAAAATGCAGCTGAGATGGGAAAAGCAGCCAAACACTCTAGAAATGATGAGTCATGTGCCCTTAGAGGATGGTCATTCAACCCTTTGGTTGTGGATGTGTTTGGGGGTGGGGCAATGAATCTATCAAATATATTTCAACTTGTCTAAAATTGTACCCACTAAACTATGCTGCATGATCTCTCAATGAGATTATACCAGGTTATACCATGCATGTATGGTATAACCTGGTATAATCTCATGCATCTAAAGTCACCTTAGCCTCATCCTCATGAGGCAGAATGCCAAGGCAATTTTGGCCAGATGTGTCCCACCAACCAAATCTTGTGACTATGTATAATTGTGACAGAGCACTGATATACCGGGTATAATCCTACTGTAATTCATGCAGTAATTGCATTTATTTCATAAGAATCATATCATAAGATATATAGACAACAAAGCACGAACAAACACTGTGACACATACACAAAGCGCACTCGGGTGGCAACTATACAGCACAGCCAACTATAGTGCACGGTGAAATTGTTTCTTAGTAGAATGGCTCTGGCATTCTGCCTTCCAGCAGGCAGTACATAGGCTCAGTGCCTTTGTTTCACACACCCACATGCATGGCTAGCCTCTTGCTCAGTCTACTAAAGCATTCTTGGACTTCACAGAGATGTCTACAAACCTGAACCTTTCTACGTTTGTAATGGCATAACATGCAGTCTCTTAAATTGTGCCAGTGCAATGGTGTCGCCTCCAGAATACTGTGTCAGCTGAAGAGATAGGTAAACCTAGCCACCATTTTAATACAGCTTACATCTCCAAAGACTGAGCAGTTGTTAATAAGAAAGGTCTGAAAAGAATTGTCTCCTATTTTGCATGATACATGGTGCTGTTGAGGATGAGAGCTATAGTCAGTTATTCTGATAAAAATTTGACTGCCTCATGATGATTGATCTTAGTGTTGTAGAGTGCTATCGCCTTTTTGAGGTGATGGGAAGCATTTTGAACACCGGTGACATCAATAACATTGGACAAAGATCACGCATTGCAGGAGTGGTAAGTGAATTACATCAATTCATGACCACCCTGCTGTAACGGTAGCATTGCACTCCAACAGTGGAGGACAGCAAAGCAGCAAAATGGACACTTTAGCCTCACACAGCTGTGGGTAAGATACAGAGAGTCTATATTTCTGCACATGGGTCATAAGAGGTATGGGGTACCTACAACAGCTGTGAGACGTACTCGCGGGATTTATGGGTCTGGACAATTTTCATCAAGATAATTTGGAAAAGATCGGCGCGTTGAACATACATCATATGATGTGCTGAGTTTTTTTTTTCAGTCTGGCCCACCTAAACACAAGTTACATATATACGACTCGTACTCCCAAGCATGATAAAACAAACATATCTTATAGAAAAAAAGCACCTGTTCCGAGGAGATCTAAAATTAGTTGTCACTCATTTTTTTAGCATTAAAATTCCTAGCGTCCATCTATCAACTACTGTTGTAACTTTTTTCTTTACATTGTACACGTATAAACAATATAGATACTACTATAGGCTATAAAAGGCCTCCTGGCCGCCTTTTTTCTTGCGGAGTTTTCGGCCGGTGTCTTTCGATGCATAAAGCGTTGGCTTCTAGGCTCCGCTTCACGCCCCGATGGGGAGCATACAGCGCTCCACCGCCCATCGGCGCCCCTCGTCTTCATCCTGCTTCCACACCACACCCCCCCCCCCCCCCCCCCCAGGCTGAGAGTGACCTTAAAGCTCTCCAGATACTTAATATGAGTGTCCCCACCTGTATTGATGTGTGCATGCTGTCATGTCTGCTTCCTCGTACATCAGGTTGCGAGAATGCCTTAAAGGCTGGAAGGTGAGCCACAATCTGACTCCACATTCCACATGCCTATGCCATTCAGGAGGAGAGGTCAGAATTGGCCAATGATTTATCAAGTTTGTCATCTTCTCTAGAAGAGTATTATATTTATTTGGATAATCGCTTTCCTAATAGACATTCTGTTGTCACAAAAAAGTGATGCATGGAGTGGCAGATGCACGTACACCTGAAAAAAGATTATGAAAATCATTATTGCGGCTGGATTAATAACTAGATCTGTATGCATGAAAACTAAATAATAATTATCAGTTGTGTGTATTATCAGGGGCTCGACGACCACTGGCCTCGCCAAAATGGAGGGCGGAGGGGGGCTGCCCCTCCCCCTTCCTATCAGGCTGTATGCAGTCACGGTGCTAATCAGCACGTTCAAGAATTCATATTAAATAATGCATATAATCAACTGCATTTCTGGAAGGGGGGGGGGGGGGGGGGGGACCTGTTCCAGCCAGCGCCTACCCTCTCTAGAGTTAGGAAGGGATGCAGTAATGTCAGCACACATTCTACGGGTTTTCCAGCTATTCCTTAATTGAGTTCGATACAGCAATCCCATGCCACTTGGCCATTGCCAGTGTGCTTATTACGCTTGTCATCAATGGTACACTAATGTGAAACATCAATTGATGTACAATGTGGAGTTCCTTCAAGGTTTTGTTTGCAACTTACTTTTTTTTAAATGAATCATGATATGAAACAATCTCATTACTGGAAGCCGGATTGTTTTTGTGATGAAAATTAGTTTCATCTCAGTTCCACTTTGGTACGTTAGTGCCAATTTCATCATTCACATCACTATCTGAATACAACATATCAATCTGATCACTTAGAAATGCAAGGACACATTCACTCTGCTCTCCCAATCTTTGATTCACAAGATATCAAGTTATACACAACTGCTTCAATAATATCTCTATCTTTAACAAAGACATTCAAGTATGTTGCTCAAATCTGCTTTGATGTCCTCTGCAGTACGCCTATCAATACTTACTATTTTATAGATGCAGTGCAGTTTGCTTACTATATTCATTTCAGTTTCATTGTAACTTACTGCATTACTTTTTCAGTCCAATAGCGTGTCTTCGACTTCATTTTTATACACCACCCACTCCCCTAGTGTGCTGCTGCAATATTATATTAAACAATGATTGGATCTAGCCTTGAAAAACCAGCTGTATCTCTGAATCTTTTATATTCACTAACATGTGTTCCTATCTGTGCAATTTTGTTAGAGTTGGTTTTGTTAGCATGGTGAACTCCTGCACCAGATATCTCAAACTGCATCGAACCACATCGCGGCCACAGCAATGCATGGTTAATACTACTTCAGCTTCCAAAATATGATGTATGTCAGTGTATGAACAGAAAGCTAACTGCTGGAGTGCCTGAGCTTCACCCAATCCCCCTGGTATATGGTAAGATATGATTTTTTTGTTGGCCCTCTAAGCCCAGTCAGAGGTAAAGAATGTAATTCCTGGGCAAATGTACTTTTGAAGTGTAGCAGCATCTAGTTGCTCCACTTCTACCAAGAAGCACTCTCTGTAGACCCTTTCCATCCCTCCAAAGACCCTTTTGACATCTACCAGCATCCTCTGTAATGTGTAGCATTTATAAGAATTTATGTAAGACTGAACTAACACTTAGAATCAATGCAGTTAAATACAGGGGAAATCATAATACTACATTTTCTGATTATAATATGTGCAAGCACATTGCATGTATGCAATGTACCAGTGTATGAGTACAAAACATGTGTACAATTGATATATGCACTTGTAATTTTGCTTATGTATTGATTCTACTATAGTTAATATACAAACTATAAATCCAGCATGAATCAGTGTAGTAACTTTCTAATGATTTCCATAATCTTTTCTGCTTTATCACAAGCTTCAGATGCGTCTTTCTCTTTATATAATTTTGCTGGGACATCAGGGTAAGTGTGTCTATTAGGAAAACGAGTATCCAAATAGTACTTTTCTAGAGAAGATGACAAACTTGATAAATCATTGGCCAATTCTGACCTCTCCTCCTGAATGGCATAGGCATGTGGAGTCAGATTGTGGCTCACCAAATGGTCATCGCTCATCCCACACACTGCATACCTTCCCGCTTTTAAGGCTTTCTCTGCAACCTGATGTGCCATGAAGCAGACGTGACAGCACACATCACTGTTTGCAGGGACACGGCTACATGCATTAAGTATCTGCAGAGCTTTAAGATCACTCTCAGCCTGTTCCAACCAACGCTTCCCCTTTTTCTGGTTAGGAAGGTATGATGTGTTAGTACACACTGTGTAACTTTTCCATGTATCTTTTAAATGCAATTGGGCCTTTTCATTCCATTTGTCTAACAAAGATTTGCCAGTAATTTTAACATGATATACCTTAGGAGGTGTGGTCTCCTGAGAATATTCATGGTAGTGTTTGTCAATCTTTGTTGAAGGCTTACATGAGGCTCTCCTCCTGGCTTTGGAGGGCTTACTCAAAGGTGACGTGTCAACTATTTCATCATTCTCTTCTTTTTCTGGAAATAAAATGACAATATGCTCCTTGATAAACTCTAAAACACTTTCATTCTGATTTAGCCATGTGAAATACAATCGTTCAAGCAGTTTCTCTCTATCATTGTCCTCAAGAGACTGGAAGCATATTAATAAGTGGCGTAAATAATCTATTATATCATCTGTACTACGCTGATCAACTTGTACTGATGCTTTAATGTTATACAAATGCAGCCTGCTCACATACTTACTTTCAGTCTTGCTTAGATTAACCTTATATTTTGCAGCACCAAGGCTATTCCTTGGCACATCTAATTTTTCATCGACAACTTGAACAAATATCATAGTGTTATCATCCTTTTCATACAACACCCACTCCTTCAGTTCACTGCTGACGTCATAATCAATCAATGAAGCAGGCGCTTCAGCTCCTAGCTTTATTAGAACCTCACCTGTGATAGGTTTAATGCCCAGCTGTTGTAAACATGCTTTTGTTTGGTTCCAATCATTGCACTTGAGCAATAATGGAATGACATCAGTAAGTTTCTTTTTATCCCACGTCTTGTTGGATATATTCTTTAAGAGCAATAGACTTATTTGGCTTGCAAATATCCCATATGCTAAATCAATCAAAACACCATCCATACTTGATTCAATTAACACAATGAAGGGATTGCATTCCAAATGAACCCTTGATGCCACTGAAGCAACCATCTGATTATTATAATAGAACTGTATTGTTAGGTTATTAACCCCAACAACTTTAACTGCATGTTGAAACTTCTCCACAAAGGTATCTACTTCATTGCATAGCTCATTATTTCCTGTTATATTGTATAAAATGTTGCATATTGCAGTTCTAAAATTTTGACTACACAATGCTGCTCGAAATTTATTTGCAATTATTGACCTTTCATCCACACTTGCAAAAGATGCTTTATCATTGCAAAATGCTGACATTGGCTTTGGTGCAAGAACTTCTGGAAGGAGTTTGCACAGCTCTGCTTCAGTGAAGTTACAGCCTGGAGGTAATTTGAACAACAAATTATTATCATTAAAACTGATATCAGAACATTGGTATGATGCAATATCCTGAAACAGAAGTGTGCTAGAGTCTCTCAAAAGGCCTTTTGCATTTGGTAGGTACAATGGGCTTAATGATTTTGTAATGTCATCCGGATCCTTTCCAAGGTAAAGTAGCCTGTGGAGAAGTGTGACTGCATCAACAATCATAGGCTCATGGGGTTGAATCTCAAGAATATGCCTTATGTGCTGCAGTTCAATTTGTTTTCTTACTCCAAACACATGAAGGACAAGGAACACTTCTGAAAGCTCCTCTGGTAGGATGTGGAGGTAAGGATGAAATTTAAATTCATATTCACTATCTGATACATGTACCACAGTAAATGGCCTCACTAGCACCATCTTATCTTTTTCTTTTAATAATGGATTGGCATAGACAGGTATGCAAGGCATGTCAGCCAAACATTGAAAGTGGCATATATCAGTAGTTGACATGTGCTGCTTTAGATACTTGAAATTTTCAACCATCACCTCAATTAATGTTGAACATTTTGGAGGCGTCTTGCATTCATTGGAGAAATTTGAAAATAAGTTTTGATCTGAGCAAGCACTTTTGGAAATATGTTTGATGTTTCTTATTACATCAGTAACAAGTGGAACTGTAATAATTTCACAAGACTGAAGCAGCGAATAGAGCAAAGGTGGTAACTTTACGATTGGTCGTATGGTCCATAGTATTGATGTGTGCTCCTCTGTTGCTGCTGCACATAATGTTGTCAGAATCATTGTAGGTGTGCATGGTTCAGAAATCCATGTAACAACAGAGACAGTGCTAACATGTACAAAAGCTATTTGGCTAACTTCTAAAAGAAACGTTTTATCATCATGCCAAGTATAATTTGAAAGGAGATGTTCTAGCAGAGTGTCACTTGTTTCAGCATTTGTTGCATTAACTGCAACAGTTGTACAGAAATCTAGGAACTCTTCCTTTGAGATTGACACCTTTAGATTAAAATCACTCAAAAATGTAAGCCAATCATCATCACAAAAGAATTCAGGAAGAAACTCGAAATGTTCAAGGAATACCCCAAATATTGCCATTCTGTGGTCACAGTAGTCAGAAATTGGTTTGCATTCAGGACCAATGCAGTTTGCTTCTGATATGGCCTTCTGCATACGTTTAAATTCAGGCTTCTCCTTAAGTTTAATGCTCCAATAGTTTGAATAGATGTTGTCTCGAATGTGTTTCAATATTTCATACCTCTTATCTTCAGTGAACCGGTCAAGGATTGGAATCACCATAAGTGCACAAATCTCTGCAGGTGAACATTTAACTATGCTAGGAAGTATCTTTTCTAAAAATGCTGCCCACTTCCAACTATCACAAACATAAACACAATCAGTGTTGCATAAGCGGTATGTATCTGCAATGTATGGAATGCAAAGGACATCACTGCTACACATAAATACCGTCTTTCCCTTCAATGATGTATACATTCCAGTTATATTTAGGAAGAAGGGCAGTTCTGCCATTTTTTCCCTGTTGCTCTGCAAAAGTGAACTGAAATACTCCATTATAGAGTCTATACCTTCTTCAGTCAATTTTAAAGAAATATCAGATTTGTTGTGAAGAAAAATCAAATTACTGAGAATCTTTATAGGTTCTGACATTCGTGGGCATTTAGAAATTCCTGTGTCAACAATTCCATCATCAAGAAA
Source organism: Spongilla lacustris (assembly GCA_949361645.1). Classification (NCBI taxonomy): domain Eukaryota; kingdom Metazoa; phylum Porifera; class Demospongiae; order Spongillida; family Spongillidae; genus Spongilla; species Spongilla lacustris. Next base: position 6,145,555 of record OX442428.1, read on the forward strand.
GGGCATTCCAAGTTCAAGTAATTCTAAGGTAACTTTTGAATACAAAAGTCTATCCCTTTCCATCGTATGTACATGTTGTACATGTAAGTCATCAGTTATTTTTTGGTATTCAAGTACCACAGGAAGCAAACAATCATCCCTGTGTAGGTACAGTTCATCACTTGTGGTCAGTAGAAGCGCCCAGTTTTTAACAACAAAACTGCAATGCCTAGATACATAAGGGTCATTCCTTAAGCAATTCCAAAGTTCAAGAAGTTTGGGGTGTTTAATGTATGTACTAGCCTGAGCTAGGTAAAAAGCATTTTTTAGTACATGTGGCAGATTTTGATTTAGTATGTCAGCTATCATAGTACTATTTATATCATCCGGTGAAAGAAAATATTCAGGAGAATACTTAACATCCACCAATTCTGGATGCACAAAAATTTGCTTACTTTTTGGAAACAAAGATGAAAATCTTGATTTCAAGAACTTGCTGCGCTTTGTTAAATTGTTCAGAAAACCATCAGCAGTTAAAATCACAGGTAAATCAAATGGTGCAGTTGGAAACTCCAAATAATCACAATTCCAAATCTTGATTCTTTGCAATACATACTTGGTAAAATGTACAAAATTTTGTGTTGAGAGGAACACTGTGTTTTCAATTTTTAAAGGATATGACATCTTCTTGACCTTATTTTTACAGAACCAAATATAATACTTGAATACAATATGAGGATTAATGGTAGCTAATTCAACTTCTATTTCTGCAAAGCATTGTTTCAAACAAAATGGTGCACATGTAAAAGTCATCCCCATCCTCTCAAATACATTCAGAAGCAAACTACATACATGTATATCCTCATTAGCAGGGAAATAGATCTGATTCAACTCATCACGACCTTTAATTCGATGCCATCTTACCTGTATGTTTGACTTTGTAACAACCTTCTCACAGAGAATGGGTGCGTTCTGCTTGGCTAGACTTTTATACAGATCTTGGGCCACCCGAAGCCACAATCCTTCAAGCTTAGGCTTATGTTTCCAGTTTGGAAAGAGAGAAAAAAAATTCATCAGTTTAATGTCAAGCTCCTTCTCATCAGAACTATTAGTTACATACAATGGTGCCATAATCGACAACAGAGCAGCATACGATGATGATATTGCCTTTCCAATGTCTTCATTCCACTTCTGCTTGTCATCAGAGTAGCCTGGTACAGAAGATGTCCAAAGAGCTCGCCGTGAAGAATCAAGATAAAATCGACCGTGGATGTGAACCGGTAGCTTAGATTGTATGGGAAGGGGCAGGAAGCAAAACACCTGCCCAGAAGTTAAAGGGTTAATCAAAGGATTGAAGGGCACTGCAATACCATGTTGTGGTTTTGTTGTGTTTATTAACTGCCAAGATTTTACATTTTCATCCCTGTCACCTACTCCCTGCTGAATCATCCAATCTGATGACATTCTTTTATGGTCATCAATTACTTCTAATAGATTTACTTGGTACCATACTTGATATGGAGCACTTGTCGATGTAAATTTCTGAACTGCAGAATTTAGTTCTGATAAATTCTTTTTTACCATTATGGATTCCTTGTAATCACACTTACATTCGTAAAAAACATGAAATGAACTATCGTGCTTAATTTCACACATTTTAATCTCTGTCACATTACGAAGAAAGAGCAGTGCTAGTTTTATGTCCTGGGTAATCCAGCTTTGAAGCTTGGAAAATAATGAATCCGCTGTTATAAGGTTTGAAGAGTTAGTTGGATCTGCAGTAGATGTTTTCAGTGGAAATCGAAACAGGGTTCCTGAACATATGTTCTCTGGTACATCGACATCAGAATACAAATATGTACTTTTGAGTGGGTAGTGGTGATTAAGGAATTCATCAGTGACTTTGTAACTGCATCCAGGTCTTTTGGGATCTTTAGATGGTACATATTTGTTATATGGATCAAGAATGTATAAGTTATTTTTTGTGATAAAGCTAGGACAATCTGTGATATGGTAAACTACATTAAAGCCAATGCCATACTGCCCAATAGACTCAACCCTCTCACACTTACTACCTAGGCCTGTATCCTGTATTCCTTTCAGATCGTTATCAGAAAACTCTTTGTCATTCCAGATAAGTAATGCAGGACCTTGTAATTCTTCCCATGCCGGTGTTAATGGCCTCTTCTTTTCATGTGTGCGCCTGTCCAGAATGAAGTACACCTTACTTGCCTTGGCATCATCAGCATTCTGTATCAGCTCCTTCATAAATGTGATGTCAAAAGGGTAGTCACGCAGAATAGTCTTGATTCTGTTTGATATATTCTCATTCTGGCCGAATGGAGCTGCATTAAATGGTGAATGATACTTCAGTGATCTGATATTTAATAACCTAGCCAATGTAATGTTCACTGCATGATGAAGAACAGATTCTAAGTTATCAAATGTGTCCCCTGTGTGATCTAAAATTGTTGAATCATCATCTTCTAAATATAGAACCTTGGTAGAATCCTCCAGCTCAAAATACTTCGACTTTGCTCTAACTGGAACATACAAAATTGATTTATCTGGCAAACATACATCCTGTGTTTCGCCGTTAGTCAAAGAGTTCAAAATAATTATCACTATATTCAAGGTTTGAGGAGTACAATCATTTTTCTCTTTCATTGTACAAAGAACTGAAAGAAGCTGCTTATCTGTTGTTTCCTTCTCCACCCCACATTGTGTAAATAGGTCAATGTATTTGTGCAATTCTAGAGGAACAAAATAATGATGATATGGCTTAAGGTTAATTAGAGAACATTCCTGCCTTCCTTGTACTGCAACCATGTCTGGATGAGTGAAGTCACCTTCCTCTACCAATACCCAAGGAAATTGGCAGGACTTTATTTGCAAAACAATCGAAGGTATCTTAGTTAATTTCAATAAAAAGTTGTAAATCTGACATACTAGTTTATGCAACACTGTTTTGGAAAGCGTATTCCTAGTGTTCACAATCACTTCAAAATGAAGAAGGACTTGGGTGACGCTGCATGTATCAGTAAAGCCCAATGCAAGCAATTGTTCAGATGTATAAATACATGTACTGGTATCTACTACAAGAACTTGAGACCCTGCAATGTATGGCAAATCAGGTGTGCTACTGCTTGTTATAAATACATCATTGGATTTTGAAGTAAAATGACATGGATAGTCACTTCCGGCCCACTTTAAGCCATTAGGATAACCTACTGGTGGTGTACACTGCATTGGAAGCCAACATAATGTATTAAGCAACTTTTTGACACATGTTATTAACTTTATTCTTGACTGTAGAAATATTACATAAGAGTTCAGATCTTCCATTTTACATGTACAAAGGTAATTTATAACAGCACGTGCTCTGACCAACCTTGTATTATCTACTTGGAAATGGTTACAGGTGGCTGTAATTTTGATACCAATTTCCATTATAACGTCAACAATCATTTGAGGAGAGATAGATGTTTCAATACCACAGTGTGCTAAGTATTGTAGGCATCGGTGTTCATTAAATGGGGGTAATGGAAATACAGGTTGACAATGAAAAAGCTCTCGCAATTTAACTGTAGGGCTACATAATGTATTGGGACATTTTCTAGTAGCAGTGTCATCAACACTTACAAAAGGAAGAGTAGATATATCTCTGTACATATCAATATTGTCCTTGTTCAATAAATGTAAGATGCACTTCATCATCCTATCTGCTGTTTGGACAGGTTGAATAGCACCTTTATGCACCATGGGCAATAATACTTCTTTAATCATATCAGTAGTATTTAGGAATAGGATGTGTTTATTTGCAAACTTTTCCAACAGTGCCTTGTTGTTATTATTTTTCAGCACAACTAAGTTTGATGGTAAGCTGGCACTGAGATTATCAGATATATCTACCATCATCACTACTTTATGTTGCCATGACAATGACACGGCTTTGTCAACAGAAGTTACTGCATTGGTTGTCGTGGTGAAGATTTGAAGCGACATGAGAACTTTTTTTTGACTAGAAGTAGCAGGTGATTTAATACTAGACAGAAATTGCTGGAGTATGTGTGCCTTTTCTGAATCCAAGGCCATGTTTTCCAGACAAACATCTTGAAGAGCATTGAGAACACCATTTGGAGATAATCTGAGCACATAGTTCATGAGCTCAGCATGATGAAAGTATGGATACTCACTGAGTTTAACATACATAACTGAGAGTTGTTGAAGGCATGTTAGAAGCTCATCATCAAAGTCATCTTCCTTCATGTAAACAACTTTAGAATCACCAGTTATTAGCGTCACATGCCTTGCTGGATGAGAAAGAGGGATCAACATCTGACCAACAAAATGCCTTAGCCCATGTGACTGTGACCATTCCCAAAAGTAAGGCAGCCAATGTGTGAAAGATTCATTCGTTGGTGATATATGAGCACGTATGAGCCCACTAGTGATCTTATCATCCAATAAGAACAGATTTGTTTTTTCAGACTCAGCTAGGTGTTTGAAAACCATTTCCATATTTAAATCTTTTATATTCACAAAAAGATGTAGGTTCATTGGTGAAAAAAGATTAAGTGGGTACTCCTTAGTACAAAGGTACTTTGATTCTGCTGTGGCTGCTGCATCAAACTTAACAAACAAACCATTGGCTAGTGGGAGTAGCTCAAGTCCCAATATGTCAGAGAAGCAATCTTCAGAAAGGCAATACATCAAAAGTTCTAATTTTTTATCACTATGAAGTGCTGTATAGCTGCCGGGATTCCTTTTAAGCAATTCTATTACAAAGGATGGTTTCAACTCATATATCACTTCGCCTGAAACTTTCAAGCAATTCATAACATTTAGTGGTACTTCAACTATTTTTTTACTGCAGCTGGCAACAACACTACGTATAACTTCCCAGCATGGTGGTCTTGAATGCACCTCTGGAGTTAATACTGCATCACTTAAGCTAGTGAAAATGCCATCTTTGGTCCAGAAAACCTTCTCTTTACACAGATGCTTAAGCAAAGGACACAAAACTGGCTCCCAGCATTTATGCAATTGCAAAGTGGTGTTGTCAGGCCACATCTTATAAACTATGTCACAAGGTATCAAGTGCTGGCATGCCTCTGTAATCAGTGATGCATAACAAGATGGAAGCAACCTGCCCACTATGACCTCATTCCACATTGCCACAATGTCATTTGGACTCTCAGTACTTCTCCACTTCAATGATCGACGATCATCACTTGTACCAAAGGTGCCATTTATGTGGACAGGAAGAGGACATGTAAGCTCTTCTGGCATCGGTAGAAAGCAGAAAACCCTACCCCCACTGCTTACTATGGCATCTAGTTCCATTGCAGCACCAACATATGGCATGACATTAAGCTTCTTTGCCTTACAAAGGTCATCATCTCCTGGACATCCTAGATAGTAGGCTACTAACCAATGATGTTTAGATTTTAAACAATCTTGTATTGTGACATCTACATGTAATTTCATGACCAGTGACATTGGTGGAAATGTCCCATGAAGTGTTCCAGAGACATACTTCATCCATGTGGCATGTACATTTTGTATAAATGCATCTTTAGCATGAATTTGTCTCTCATCTGCAATGATAATTTGGACATGATTAATTTTATCAATAATTTCTATTCTGGTGACGGACTGCAAAAACAGCAGTAAATATTTTGCTTCTTGTTTAAAGGTTTTGAGAAGTGCACATATACTTTCAACAGTAAAAACATTTTCAGAAATGTCAGAAACTTCTTTTCGCAGAGGAAACCGAAACAGAGTACCAGGATAGTACATCTGTAAGTCCCAAGAGAATCCTTCTTTATCTACAAATGGTGCCATGGTGTCAAGGCATATATCTTTGTTTTTCCATATCTCACTAAGTTCATAATACCAACCACCTTTAGAATGCACTTTTTCTTGAGGATCAAGAAATCCCATTTTATCACCACTTATTATGATGGGAAGGTCTGAAATATGATCAGTAACTAACTAGAAGAGTACTGCATTGCTCAATACTTACCAGTAATATGGTATACTGCATTGAAGCCGATTCCAAACTTTCCTACTTTGATAGGATTTTGTGCTTTCTTGCTACTCTGCAAAAGTTGGATACCCTCCCAGTCCACTGGCTTGAATTGAGCATCATTGTATGCCAGTAATGCTGGCCCTTGGTATTGGGCCATACCTCCATCGGCCAAATGGTCTGTCCCGTATTGGCATTCATCTACTATAAACTTGACCACTTTAGCTCCTGCATCATCTGCATTTTGAATTAGTTCCTGTTGTTAAAATAAACAACACGGCAATTACATTTTATATATATAATAATTATATTATATAATTATATATATATACACCATCCCTTTACAGAACTATAATTTGTGCCGAGTCATGTTAGAAGAGCTCTGGTGAAGGGGTGTGGCAGAGGCAATAGATGTTCAATTAGCTGATCTTGTGGCACCATTGATAACACAAGTGAGATTTTCACTCTGTAATACAATACAACAGTGGTAGATCCAGGGTACATAATAAGTTCAAAACAAGGGGGGGGGGGGGGGGGGGAGGCAATACATTACCTAGAGTGAGCTTGTAATGAAAAGATGTCATTGCAGTCTGGGAAAGAGCCACATCCACTTTGCTCCAAAGTTACAAATATAGCACAATCAAATTGTGTAGTAACATGATAGAATAGTAAATATGGGACTGGCACATTACCAATCATCCTATTTACTATTAATATTTGCACTACCTTTTTTAAAGTGATCTGTAAAACCGTAGAACTAGACCTGTAGCTAAAGCTTTAGCATGGTTATGTCCATAACAGTACAGCAGAGAAGGGACTTAGAACAGTGGTGGATCCAGAATTTCAAAACAAGAGGAGGGATGAAAATAGATACCTCACTTGTGGAGTTAATGGAAGAGCACATTAATATGCAAGACACCCCATTTCCAAATTTATGAAGCTTTACTTTCTTCACTTAACTGGATGAAAAAAAAAATTCATTTTTACAGCATATAAACCATGTAGTGAAAAGTAATAAGGTGAGGAGGGGGGGGGGGGGGGGCGGAAGGGAAGGGGGCTAAAACTGGGGAACAAAAAATAACTCTCTGCAGCAAGCACTATAGCAATTCACTCATGCAATAGTATTTGGAGTCTAGGTCAGTTGTTTAATTTCAGGGTTAAGGTTATAAGGGTAGTAATGACTATTCTGACATAAGCATGCCAGAATAGTTCGAGCCTTTGAGCTATACATCTATTTGGTGGGTAGCTATATAGCTGGATATGCAAGAATGGCTCGCATTGAGATACTTCAACATGTCACAATGGCTTGGCACAGATCAACATAGCTTGGCCCAAGCCGATACTGTGGCATGTGTAGCAACCTCGACTCGAGCTGGCCATTCTTATCATATTGAGGCAGGAGTACGTACATCCATCTGTGCCAGATGAGCTACAGTGATCCATGTAGCCATATTTAATGTGTTGTCGGTAACTGAGTAGTCGTAGCAATGCTGTTGCATAGCTTCTGATCTGGAGGAATCTAGGGGGGGAGAGGGATGGGGGTGGGAAGTAGCCCCACCCCTTATGCCAGCTTGGGGGGGTGGGACGTGAAGTCCCCCCTTTTCCCTTTCTACCCTAGAAGTCACAGACTATGATAGTCTGGAGAAAGAAAGAAGAATTAAAAAAAGAATCACCACCCAAGTGTGTCGCACGCCACGTGGTATTTCTTCTATCGGACTGCGCATGCGTTAGGTACCTCCCACATTAACCTAGGTTAACTCGTTAACCTTCATTTAATGTGTTGTCGGTAACTGAGTAGTCGTAGCAATGCTGTTGCATAGCTTCTGATCTGGAGGAATCTAGGGGGGGAGAGGGATGGGGGTGGGAAGTAGCCCCACCCCTTATGCCAGCTTGGGGGGGTGGGACGTGAAGTCCCCCCTTTTCCCCAAGGAGGGGTATATGCCAAGACCCCTCCCCCCCAAGCTGTAGTTAGGTGATCGCTCTAGTGCCCTCTGCATGCCCTGACCCAGGTCCCGATAATGAAATCCCATGCGGAATTGCCTGGGCTGTGATTCGTGTTATACAACACACATCTACATTACAACTGCTCCAAATCGGCCTGGGGGGCAATCAGTTTTGCCGCTACTGAACGCAACTGGGATGGAGGGGTTCGGATGTAAACCGTGTACGCTGCACTCTCCCACCTCCCCAGTGTCTTGATCAGGGAGTCTTGCAGACCACATGCTGCTGCCGTAGTCGCTGCTCCGATCCTGAAACTGTGACCGGAGTAGTGAGAGGGGTCCACCCCGGCCCTTTCCAGTGCCCTTCTGACTTCTGCCACCAGGCGGTCCCGCGTTAAACGGCGACCATCTTCAAATAGAAAGAAAGGTCCTGCTTGTGATCCCCGCTGGACCATGTAGGCTAAAACTGCGGCCACCGGGCAGAGCTGGCTCTTCGTCGCTCCAATGTGAACCGTCACTCCTTTTCGGAAAGGATCCGTCTTGGACGCCTTTATTGCCACCGTGATGTAGGACGGGCTATCGGTTCGTACATCTCCGTAACTGAGGTGGGCGGACGGGTCGTAGGCTCCATCAGAAGGCACCACTATCTCCCCCGATCGCAGGAAGCCGAAGAAGCACATGCAAGAAGCAGCCCAAAGCATGGATGCATCCCATCTCTCCGGTACCCTCGACCATATGCCCCACATCTTCCTCAGGATAGGGGGAGTTATGGGTAGGCGCGGGCGAGGTTTCCCCACTGCCAGCTTGCGGAATCCCTTCAAGACGTACTCGAGGTGTGGCATGCCCCCAATGTCCGGATCTTTCCCCCCCAAGGAGATCTGTGCAAATCGGATGCCTGACAAATACGTCTTGGCTGTGGAGCCGGCTAAGCCATCTCTATATAGAGACGCGACAAATAGTGATAGTGAACGTTGGGATACTGGGAATGGTGCGATACCCAATGTGGCACACAGCTTGATATAGCGGTCACTTCCTGACCTGTACGTGTTTCTGGTCGAGTCCGCTATACCCGCCGAAAACAATTGCTGAATAATTGCGCCCAATTGACCGAGGTCCAGTCCGGTCGGGTGGTCACCAAGACGCTCTCCAGCTGTGGAGGGATGTTGTACCGCCGTGCTGCCGGAACCTGTGTGTGAAAATACGCAAAATCATTGCGAGACAAAGCGTCAGCTAATTTGTTGTCCTTTCCCGGGATATGTGAGATGGTTAACCTTAGCCCAAAGTTTGCCTTAATGAAAAACAAGCACCGGATCAAGTGCATCGTCCACGTATCCTTCGAGCTGCCCGCGTTCAAGCTGATGGCCGCCGCCTCATTGTCGCAATAGACATGGATCTTCTTATTGTTCCACTCCTCTCCCCAAACTGCGCAGGCTAACACAATTGGTAACGCCTCTTTCGGTGTGATGTGCGTCTCCACCATTTCTGGTGGCCATGAGTACTGCAGCCAGCCATCCGGCCACCATGCCGCACAACCCAGGTTTCCCGATGCGTCAGTGTGCACCACAACATCGGCTAGTTGAGGGTCACCAAAAGGGATCATCGAAACGCCATTCCAAACCTCCAAGAATGTGTGCCACCACATTAGGTCAGACCTGAAGGCCTCGCTTAGCCGAATGAGCCGCCGGTTACTGTGGACACCCCGCAGAAGGTCCAGCATTCTCCGAAGAAATGATCTCCCCGGGCGGACCACTTTGCAAGCATTCTCGAGCTTGCCCACCACGGATTTTAAGTCGCGCGCCACTGCTACTTTCTTATATAGCCACGATGATACGAGTGCTCTAAGCTCAGTCAGCTTCTCTTCTGGCAGGCGAAGAGTTAGCTGTTGTGAATCTATCTCGACTCCCAGAAAGGTTATCTTGGACGACGGCCCGGCCGTTTTGTGTTCTGCAATTGGAACTCCCAGTCTCCAAAACACCGATCTTAAGATGAGGAGATAGTCGCTGCACTCCGATGAGTCTGGCGCTCCGAAAACCATAAAATCGTCAAGGTAATGTAAAGCCTCTTGCACCCCCTCATTTCTGCAAACCCACTCGAGAGCGTCCGCCACTGCGTTGAAGATCTTGGGGGCAGACCTCATTCCGAACGGTAATACTGTATCCATAAAGTCCGCTCCCTCGAACTGCATTCCCAGCAGCCATCGGTCCTCCGGGTGGACAGGTACTAGCCGGTACGCCGCTTTGATATCTATTTTTGCCATCAGAGTTCCTCGGCCAAGCCGGACGACCGACTCAGTTGCCTGGTCCACTGTCGCGTACTTAAGGGAGCACAGCTCTTTGTCGATACCACAATTGACACTGGCTCCCTCTGGCGAGGAAAGGTCCAAAATTAGCCTCCACTTGCCTGTCGCTCCCTTCGGTATCACTCCAAAACGGCTGATCTGTATCGTTTGTGACCACGGTGGACACAACGGTCCCACCACTCTTCCCTCTGAGCACTCTACTGCCAGGTACTCCCGGATGACTTGGGCATGCTCGCGAGCCGAATGCATGTTTCTGGTAGCGCTCTGGCAACTATGGTGGGCATAGTCGAACCCCACTCGGAACCCTTCTCTTAGTCCCGTTACTATATAGGCCCTGTATTGCTGGTCTGGGTGGGATTTCAGCGCCTCCTCCCACTCTGAAGGTGTCGTGATGCGACTCCACTTGGGTGGTGGTATACGCCGAGTATCCCAAGTGGCCCTACAGCGTTCGAGTGCCAGCAGGTCCCCTGTGTACTGATAGACGCCTGCGCCAAAAACGATGACATATGTGAAGTGAACGGCATGCAAATATTTGATCAGCTAAACAGTTAACACCTAACCATAACACTGTCATGCAATGACTCATGCATGCCACCTGACAATGCTAGCACTTATGTCCCAATGCTCAAGGCCTAGGGCGTTTCATGCCTGCTGTTTGAGGCCGGCTGCATTGCTTAAGTGGGTGGTCGCCACCACAGCCCAGGCATGCGTGTCGGTAGCGGCAGCTTTGGTAGGAGCAACGCATCTCGTTCCATCGGCGGCATATCTCCTGGGAAGGGTTGGTAGCGATCTCGCCAGAAGCACGAGGTCTTGTTGAGCACGCTGCTAGCACCGCTTCCAGCGTCCTCTCAAGGTCGGTTTTTGCCGAATACGGGCAATCCCGAACGACGTGGTCAATTGACGCGCAGGTGCTACAGCGCGGGATGCCCTGTGCCTTCCCAGTGAAGTTCACAGCATACAGGGAAGGGTTTATCCGGGACCATACCCTGTTGCCCGTGCTGGCTGCCTGCCTTCTGAAGGCCGAGTCATATTCGATCCAAGTTGGGCCGTGCTCCCTGCTTGCCCGAATGATTCCCGTCATGTACGCTAGCAGCTCCGGTACCGATTCTGGGAATCTTCGCGACATTACGCTCGTGTAAGTTGCAAAACATTGTACCCATGGGATCAGCTCAGTCACCAGGCGCTTGCGACGATTCACCGCTACCAGCCCAGTGCCAGGTTCGTCCGATTTCTGTAACCAGTTTTCTGCCACCATCTCGCTCATCTCCACAAACTCCCATTTCCATATTTTTTCTGCCAGTTTTCTAGGTACTGGAGCCATCCCCTCACCCACCGAGACTGCTGGCTCGTTACGCGGATCTGGTATGCTGTGTGCTACCGCCGGCTGCATTGTGCTCTGGGCTGACTGGGTCTGATCAGCATCGCCTTGCGTATTTACAACTGGAATATCAGCCTGAGCCAGTGTGGGGCCCGACGGCATCGACCCGAGATCTGCACCTAGAATGAAGTGGTGAGCGAGCAGTAAAGTGGCCACCCACCTACGCTGCTTCCCGACCCTCCCCATTATCACGTATAGGACCGCCTTGGTCAAGGCCGGCTATATCACCAAGTTGCACCGTGCTCTTTGAGTTTGCTAACGGTATTAATGCGGCCGGGCGTGCTGATAGGCTTGGCGACACCCGCCGGGGTGTTGATGAAGTGTGTTCTACTCGCCGGAGTAGCGTTAAGCTTAGCGATACCCGCCGGGGTATCGATCGAGTGGGCTCTACTCGCCGGAGTAGCGTTCGGCTTAGCGATACCCGCCGGGGTATCGATCGAGTGGGCTCTACTCGCCGGAGTAGCGTTCAGCTTAGCGATACCCGCCGGGGTATCGATCGAGTGGGCTCTACTCGCTGGAGTAGCGTTAAGCTTAGCGTTACCCGCCGGGGTATGGATCGAGTGCGTTCTACTCACCGGAGTAGCGTTCGGCTTAGCGATGCCCGCGAGGGTATCGATCGAGTGGGCTCTACTCGCTGGAGTAGCGTCAAGCTTAGCGTTACCCGCCGGGGTATGGATCGAGTGCGTTCTACTCACCGGAGTAGCGTTCGGCTTAGCGATACCCGCCGGGGTATGGGCTCTACTCGCCTGAGTAGCTTTAGTGTTTCGCAAGAATACTACTAGTGTCTAGAACGCTATCCAACAACAAATAGGGAACCTAATGAGCCGAGGCCCGTCATCCCCGTTGGGGAGATCAAGAACTAAAGGGGAGGGGGTATACTCCTACCGGACGATGACTGAAGTCTGCTCGTCGTCCTCGCCCTTTCCTCTTCCAACGCCTTCTCCACCATGGTTTGGACCATTCTCTGCAGTTCCGCCTCTTCAGTCATTTCACAAAAAAAAAAAAAAAGAATCACCACCCAAGTGTGTCGCACGCCACGTGGTATTTCTTCTATCGGACTGCGCATGCGTTAGGTACCTCCCACATTAACCTAGGTTAACTCGTTAACCTTCATGTAGATGGTCAACTTGGTGCTACATATGTACAGCTATACCTAGATCCATGCCAGAAACTGGTTAAAGCCAGAATGTGCTACAACTCAAGGGGTGTGAGTTAGTGGTCAAGATTAACCATTGCCCAAAAGTAGAAATCCCCATGGGGCATGTGATCTCAGTGGCAGTGGATAATGTCGATGAATGGGGAAGAGGGAGTGAAGGATAACTAAATTGAAGAGGCTTACCAGTACCTACAGAGAAAATGTTAACTGGTTCAAGTTTTAGAAGGAAAGCTGCGAAATGTGTTGTGAGGGATGGAGAACTATTCTTTGAACAGAGGAAAGCCGGGTGAGTAGGGCAAACTTGTATTATATACATTTTGCTACTAAGTTGCCTTCATTTGTGGCATTTCTTGTACTCTACATTATCTACATAATTTTTCAATATCATCCATTCTATTTTTTATTCTTTTATTACAAACACAGAAGAACAGCAATGAATTCTTCTGTCTTCATGGGTGTCATAATGATCCTATAGCTGGACAGAGTGAAGTGTACATGTATATTGATGAGCGGTTTAGATGGCCTGCAATGGTTAAAGATGTGACAAACATGGTAGGCTCTCCATTGTGTTATATTCATTCAGATGCCAGTATCAATGCTTGTACATGTAGGTATGGCTATATGTGACATCTGTCAGCATGCAAATAGGAAGCTTGTCCACACTGCTCCCGAACTCCATCCTGTTCCAGTAAAGTCTCCATGGCATCACATAGGAATTGATCTTGTGTGACCCATTTTGAAGTCAGAATCTGGAAATCAGTCTATCTTCAATGTTAGTGATTATTATTTTAAGTGGGTTGAAGCTCTTCCTCTTCCTTCAACACATGCTTTTGGAGTTACTAATGCACTATTCAAGGTATCATACAGCTGTTACTCTACTGCATTGTATTTAGTCCCTACCTGAAATATTAGTATAACATGAGTTCTATTATTTGATTGTTATATGCATTTTATTTATTTGCAGATGGATTTACTTAAAGTGATCACAACTGATAATGGAACAGAATTCAAACACGATCCGGCTGAACAAACATCTGATGGAGCTACTGGGGATTGATCAGAGATAAACCCCAGCATATCATCCTCAGGTTTGAAAATGCATTGGTTCATACATGCTTGTAACCTGTCACCATACATGTACTGGCTTCCTTTTCTCTACATTGATAAATTAGTTAATACCTATCTGGTCTGATTGTACTAGGTATTTCTATTAGGACATTGTACCTGCAATGATTATAAGATATTCAATGAGCATTATCATTGAAATGATGCATATATATGGGACAGTTCACAAGAAAATTTTCCCATTGTTATAAAAATGCCTTACGCCTGAATCACTGTAACGTCCAAACAATTATAGCTATCATCGTTCTCTAATTTCACTACTTCATACTACACCATCTGATTCTCTTTATGGTAAAATAGATTTTGGGGTCTTGCACTAGCTCTGTACCTGTATTGCAACGTCTGATACCCCATGAGCCTTGTTCAAACCTGCCATAACGTTCAGCAGGAGTAATCAAATCACTTCAAATTCGGTTTTTAGGTAGAGAGTTCCCTTAACTGTTGGATTGTTCTGTTCATTAATTTTTATAGGAGATACAGTTGAACAAACTATGTGCACATTTTCCCACTGGATTTGCGCCAATAATATAATCACCGCCTCCCCGTACACTGAGTGGGATGTGATTTGCCCAAATCATTGGCGCGAATCGAGCGCAAAAACGAGCACATAGTTTGAAAAGAGTTCTATGACAGCACAACAAAAAGCAGAACTTTCAATGTTGGAGATGCTGTCTGGCTATACATGTACTAACAGCTGGCAGAAGCAAGATGAGAAGAAGGATGGACTGTGAAGTAGGTACTGTCCCCAGTAAACTTTGCACTTGAACACACCACGATTTCAAGGACTCGTATGCCTACTATGGTGCACGTTAATAGACTCTAGCAAGGGGAGGTTGAGCGGGCACATGGTGAACAAAATGAAAAACATGGTGGTGTACCGATAGCTGACTGGGAAGCACTTCACATTGAACACTTCATCTTCCCACCTCAGCAAGAACAGCGAGCAGAAGTAAGAAAACACTACCCTCAACGTGTTTGGCACCCAGTTTTAAGATACTAAGCTTGGGGATAAGCTGAAAAGAATAGAGTGACAAATGTAATGTAAATCTAGTCTGGGGACTTATAACTGAAGTCAATACAAGGTCTGCCTGACTTTACTGTCCATGGACATGTGTCATGGACAGTAAAGTCAGGCCGCCGCCGCAGACCTTGTGTGAGGTACACATAGCATAGCCTCACCAGGATCATCTTTCTTTGGCCTGCCCTGCATGACTCACCCAGGTGTATGAGTGCATGCAGGTGTACATGTGACATAGCCAACGGTCCTCAGGTGGGAGGGGCCATGGACATATGTTATGGACAGTAAAGTCAGGCAGACCTTGTGTGCGGTCCCCATAGGATAGCCTCACCAGAAACATGAGTCCTATTGGAGCAGGCAGGACTGTGTTTATATCAGATTTAATTGAATTGTCAATGGTTTTATGTGGCATTTATCGGCGCGCGTTACTGTTAGCGCGCGACGACTTTTGTTTTGGAGCTGTTGAGGAATGTGCGGCTGAGGAATGTGCGGCTGAGGAATGTGGGGCTAGCTAACTTCAACGCGGTAGGTCGGACCACTTTTGGCAACCCATTTCAGTCAGGACCACTTTTGCCGCTACAGCACCCTTCGCCACCCTTCCCCTCTTCACTCTCCAACCGCCTCAGCTTTAGGTTTAAGCCACCTAGTTTTTTAACCTTGAGGCACGCAAGAATAGTAGGCGGCTGTAGGCCTATAGGTTCGTGTTATCGGTACTATGAGTATCGCATACATGTACTTCTCTCGGAGTGTTATAAATTACGTGTGTGTATGTGTTTGTACATATGGGTGTGTTTGTAAGTGTCACTCTGACTGGTGAGTGCGTGCGTGTGTTATGCGGTAGGCTTGAATCCCAAAATTAGGGACCTGCCCCTCCCCACGCCCACCCGACTTTGTAATGGGCTCACCTTAAAGATTTGGCCTTCCGGGTAACGACGAAGAATGCCTTTTATTGTAGCCGAGACGGGGCTATGTTGTATCAACGGCTTTCCATTCATCATTTATGAGAAAACTTTCATCGCGTGATTTAATAACATTCATACTCTATATACCGGTATACCGGGTGTCCACGAAAGAACGCAATGCTTTTGAACGGGAATACCTTTTGATAGGAGTATGAAAAAAATCTAATATTTAGAAACTAACAACTTGAGGTTAGGCAAATGTGTTTACATCATTTTATTTACAAGTTATTAACGATGCTTAATTAACTTTAATAAACACAACAAATTAACAACTTTAAAAGTGAAACCATGTTCAGACACACGTTTCGAAGCCAAAAGCAAAATGATCATATTTTTATCACCTTTTAAACTGAAAGTAAGAGGCAACAACTATTTCACCACGGTTACGCATGCGCACTTGTTACACTTCATTACATACGCAGGTCCCGTTCCGAGACTAGTGACGCAACCATTAACGGACCATATTAGCTCCACCCCTTCAACTTGCACATTATCACGTGCCACTGAGCCCCACCTCCTCGAATTGCTTAATTTTTAATTGTTTTTTTTTTAATTTAGTCTTATAAAGATCTAAGCTATCCTTGTGAAATCATAGATACTACCGTACCTGCGGCTGCCGTATTACTACCTCTTCGTAAAAGAAAACATACACCCGCCGTAGGTCATTCATACGGGCGGTGCGCACCAATTAGCGTTCTTGCTACGTGTTGTGGACGAGATCGAGATTGTCATTCGCCTTACGTTATACAAAACCACACTGGAGAATGTCTTCGATGCAAATGGTTGGTGAGTTAAAGGCACGAACGACTGGGTGCCTATTGGCATACAATGTACGCACGGCCTACGGGTACACGCACACATTGGTGCAGTCCATGCATCAAGCAAACTATACATCCTTTCAGCTAGCTCTAACTGGTGTATGCCCGTAACACTAGAGAAGCCGCGTGTACACTGCCTACAGCACCTACTAATACTGAAGCCTAAGGCTTAATTCTTAGTGTGCTGTTTAGTTACCGATGTGTGTGTGTGAAAAAAAGTGCCGAACTGTTTGAGCATTCTTTTCAACAGTATTCAATGTCATAGGAACTGTAGATATGGCTCTCAACTGGTGTGTATGTGTATTTGTGAGTCATGGTGACTTCTGTTCTAATCTGTGATGTGTGCTAAGTCTAATCAGTTTTAAAACCAACGTTGTTCATTAAGAAAGAGAGTGAGCAGTTTCACCTACATCAGGACTACTCTTTAGCACTTACAACTGGGCATGACTTGTAAACTAATTCTCAGATCTAAATGTAATGTTGAGATGATCTTCAAGTGTCAGTGAATTCTGACTTGGTTGTTTCATGCAAATTTATACTGTTTTAAAAAAAAAAAAGTGGTGTTGTAGGTGGGTGGTTGAGTAGCTTTGATAAACATTCACATACTTCCTGTTAGAGCCTAAGTATTTTAATACAATTCATTTGCGTGTTTCCAAAGTATTATTCTCATGCAATGGAAGCAATCTGCTTAGATGCCTGTTTGTCACTAAAGAGCATGTCACTTTGTCATGGAAGGATGAGCCAATAACTTCACTCACAAAATATAGCTGTTAAAAACCCATGTTCGGTACTTTTGTTACTCTCTACTGTGTGGTTGTCCAATCCAAAATACTCACCCAGTCAGGTTACCCTACCCATCACCTAAATACTGATGCAACACTGGAAAATACCTAGTAACCTGATTAAACCTTCAGGCTACCAAATATGTTTTACCCATCACATTCTCGCAGCAACAGGGCAATACATTTTAAATTCACACCAGCTAGTAACCTCTCTTCCAGCAGTTGTTTGAACAAATACAATATTTATCCTCCAGGGATACTCAAGGCTTTTGAACCAACACACACATATCACATACCAACAACCTTAATACATAATACTTTGCCATGGTTTGAATGTAATTGATCATACTCTTACTAGTGCCTTAAAAGAACAAACCCACTTCATACATGCATGCATGCAGCTACGCAAATTTACATGCCATATCAAAACACCTACCATATTGTCACACCCCACCCAGATATCAAATAATTTCTGAATAACCATAACATTACATCCTAACACACACACTCAAACACAAAAACACAAACAACACACACCCATGCACCCACACATCACACAAATGCGTACACATACACATACACACAACAAAAACACACACAATCACACACACACAATCACACACACAAACAAACAAACAATGGATACTCCAAAAACTCAAGGCTTTCGAACCAACACACACATCACATACCAACAACCTAAATGTAATACTTTGTCATAATTTGAATGTAATTTTTATAACCCCATTCCTGACTTAAACGTGCACTCTTATTAGTGTCTGATGCAGTGTCTTAAGAACAAACCCACTTGATATGCATGCAGCTACGCAAATTCACACGCCATATTAATCATCTCAAAACACCTACCACATTGTCACACCCCATGCAATAAAATATTCTGAATAACCTTGAAATGTTACATCCTTACACACACATACACACACAAACACATACACACACACACACACACACACACACACACACACACACACACACACACACACACACACACACACACACACACACACACACACACACACACACACACACATACAAACACGCTGTGGCTCCAGTTACCATCATGTTACAGAGGGTGCTTGCCAGAGGGTTAAATGCTCTACATTTGTGTATGTGTAGTGGATTTAGTACAAGGGCTTCATTGCTAATAAACAGTCCATGGCATACGTTCTAACCACAAGCTGGCCCTTGCAATGCATTTCTTCTATGTTATTGTGTTAGGAAACTGACTTCCTTATCACAAACCACGCAGCAAATTTTCTGCCATGGAAAATATTTTTTCTGTTTGACATCGCATAACAATAGGATTAAATTGTATTTCTTTATTACATGCAAGTATGATGTGACAGTGCACTACATGAGTGTACTACAGATTTACATATTATAAACAACATACAATGTCTATAGCATACTGTCCTCCCCCTCGGAACACTACTTTATTATGCATGGTCCCTTGTGAGAGATGTTGTTTAAAGTGCAAAGTGTGCTCATTACAAAAGTTTTGTAGGAGCACGATTTGGCTGTTTTATAAAAGCATTATTTTGACTAAGGGCTAAGATTGGGACTGTGTTACATTTTCCGCTGTGGGGATGCAAAATAGTGTTTGTGGTATTTGTTAAAGCCTAGCTGGAGTATTTGTTCAGATGAGTGGATTGCCAGATATGATGTTCCTAGTTAAGACTCTGACTGATACGCATTCGTTGTGATTTTTCAATGACTGTTGGGGGATAAAAACTTAGTGGCATTGCACCGAACATCTACACATTTTTGACGAACATGAAGGACCCTGAATTATTTTTTAAATGCATGTAACATTTACATACAAAGATTGGGAAATTACATGTTGCCCTGTTAGTGAGGAAATTTTTTAAAGAACGCATTGCTAGAAAGTTACTTGCTGAATAACTTATGGTATGTACACATGACACTGTAATGAGTACAGGACGTCCCAAAACATAGCTTTATTTTACACTATGATTGTGGTGTTGCCCTGTTGTTGTCGGTTATTATTAACATACAACCATAATTACAGTACTTGTCCCTCCCTGATCATGAAAGTGTGTGGATTTCAGACTTTTACTTGTGTTTTGCATTCCTTAATTGTTTGTGCACAGCTGTCTATAGCTACAGTGATAAATTGGAATGATATTGGCGTTGTAAACCTTTAAGATATTAAGTTTGGTATTAGATATTGTCCTGTTGTATGTCAGTGCCATGGGTGATTGAATTACTATGGAAAGCATAACTAGAGATTTTTATAGATGAACTTTAGTGTAGCCTTGTGGTTTGTGAAATTGCGAAGGACAGCTGTTTATTTGGGAGTCTGTTGGTGTAATGGTATTGTGCGTCAGTGCTAATTCTTGGTAAAACTATTGAGGTTTTGCAAGGTGTGGTTATAACACACATTTTGCTGCTTGGCACATGAATTTTTGTACAGGCAAATTGTATGCCATTTTAATACTTGCACATGATGGGAAATTTACTGTGCATTAGTTGTTATGGAAAACCAAAATTGTCTTGCTTGTGGGTTACAAACCCCACTACACCAGACACCTGTAAGAATAAGCATGTGAGTCCACATTGGAATATGTAAATTTTCTGGACTGCCGTCATTTGGCTTGAGAATGTAGTAGGGGTTACATTTGTTGGGTTTTGAAAAGTATAGTTCTTTTGAAAAGCTTTATGTAGATTTTTAGAAGGCACTTCATCTGACACCTTTAAGAGTATGTATATGAGTCAAAAGTTGAAGGTTTGAAATGGAATTTAACATGGGTATAGACTGGATTGCCAGCCCTATCGTTATGTGAATTGTTCATAATGCCGTTTTAGTCGAATAAGACCTTTACTTTTATTTCCTGAATCTATCATGTTAGTATAATTATTGTAGAGAGTTAACCTAAATCAGAGTACAATGAGGATAAGATTGAAATTGACTTAAGTCTGAGAGGTCTATACTGTGAGGATATCATGGGAGTTTGTGTGCCTGACTACTTTTGAAACAGCTGAAAATGACATACAAATGTGTCTACCGGTATGAAATAAAATATCCATCTGACATGCATTAGCATATGAATTGCTTTATGCACTCCTCCAGACCCCCGAGGCTGTACATGCGTGTTCAGGATCTCCCTGAAAGTGTGTAGAAATAGGATTCCTGTTGGGTTTTTTTTGGCACTTCCTTTGTGATGAGATTGCTGTGGGATATAGATTTCGCTACATGGTTAGCATTTGTATACAAATGACTGGAATGTATGTATTAGTCTTTTTGAAATCTATAGTGGGTAAAATAGGCAGTACATCTTGCACAGGAGGATTATAAAATTGACTACAGCTGCATAAAACTGAAGGTTACACCTTTCTTGTGTGAGATGTGATTGGTGATAACTTATAAAGCAATGCCATTTGATCAAACACTTCAAAGAGCACACAGTGTACATGTAGGTCCTGGCAGGAAAGTCATTTGATACTACCTACATATGAAGATCAGGGCTAAGGAGGTATTGCCTTACTGCTGGGAAGAAGGGTTTTGTATGGGTTGTTTGAGAAAGCCAGCTGAATTATTATATAATTAGCATTCACTAAGGGTGACTAGACATTCTGTCTGAATCATAATTAAGGCATTGTTGTACTGTTTATGAGTATGTATTGAGTCAAATAATCGATGAGCATATTTGTCCTTGGAGAAGAGTGCATGTAGAAGGAAGGGTTGGTATAGGCTGCGATTAAGGATCACTTTTAGAATGGATTTTTGTCTTCTAACCAATGAAAATGCATGGATAGAAGTAGTTAACCAATAGGAAAGCAGGGATAGTTGTCCTATGCAAGTGCAGGGATTGTTATCCAATCAAAATGTACCTAAAAAGTATAAATACTGTAAGATTAAGGGGGTATACATTTCCACTATGCTTGAAAATGCCACGAGTACCAAGACTGTCAATTGAACAAAGAGTTGCCATTTTCTAATGGAAAGAATGCCTATCTTACTGTAAGCTTGTTCCGGAGGGAGTACCCTAATTACAGGACACTATGCAGTAGCACAGTTCTGAGGGTGGTGTCCAAATTTGTGGAGCATGGCACAGTGCAGGATAGGCTGAAAACAAACTGTGGAAGAAAGAAAACTGTTCAGGTGCCAAGGAACGTTGGCATAATTGCTCAGAAAATGCAGCAGACCCCAACTATGAGCATAAGAAGACTCCATCTAGGGACAGGATTGAGACGATCAAGTGTACAGAAGATGCTCAGGAAGACCCTGAAGATGAAGGCCTAAAGGCGGCCTCTAGTAAAGGCTCTATTGCCAGGTGACATTGACAAGAGAGTCAAGTGGGCAGAAGATTACCTTGAAGCAGCTGAGAGGGACTTCACCTACCCTGACTACATCCTGTGGACGGATGAAGCAATCTTCCACTTGGATGGACATGTTAACAGGCATAATGCTGTCATATGGTCAGTCCAGAACCCACATGCTTTTATGGAATGCAGCAATCAGAAGAAGGCTGGTGTGATGGTCTGGGCTGGGCTGATCAAAGACCATATCATTGGCCCCTTCTCCATCAATGGAAGTGTCACAGGGCAAGTGTACCTTCAGCTACTACAGCAGAGGGTATGGCCAGCCCTGCAAGCTATCATGGGGGAAGAGGAAGAATTTGTTGTTTTCCAGCATGATGGAGCCTCAGCTCATTATGAAACCCGTGTTAGAGCCTGGTTGGATGGAAAGCTGGAGGACAGATGGATGGGCAGAGGGGGACCCATACCATGGCCAGCACAAAGTCCTGATCTATCTCCATTGGACTTCTGGCTATGGGGCTAACTGATAAACAAAGTGTATGCAAATGCAGTGACAACATTGGACGAGCTAAGACAGGCAATAACTGATGAGATGCTAGCCATCCCGGCCACTATGGTCCACAGTGCGACACTGGGGGTAGTGAGAAAGGCAGGATTACTGCTCTCAATTGATGGGCTGCAGTTAGGATCACGACATAATTGACATTGCTAACCTCGATAACATTGTACATGTACCTGTTTCGTCTCATAATGTTTTTATACTTCTCAGTGTGGTTGAATGCACACTGTAGTGCAGTATCGTACTGCTAGAAAAATTCTGATAAACAGCTTGATTATTATGTTAAGTGAAATTGAAATACAGTGGATGGCTAGGAAATACAGCGACTTTGAATTTGTGTGTGTTTTTGTGTGTGGTGTTTGTGAGTGTGTGTGTGTTTGTGTGTGTGTGTTTGTGTGTGTGTGTTTGTGTGTGTGTGTTTGTGTGTGTGTTTGTATGTGTGTTTGTGTGTGTGTTTGTATGTGGTGTATGTGTGTGTAAGGATGTAATGTTTTAAGGTTATTCAGAATAATTTTTATTTATTTCTGCATGGGGTGTGACAATGTGGTAGAGATGATAAGCTATCGCGTAGCTGCATGCATGTAACAAGTGAGTTTGTTCTTTTAAGACACTGCATCAGACACTAGTAAGAGTGTACGTTAAAGTCAGGAATGGGATTATAATCAATTACATTCAAACTGGCAAAGTATTACATTTAGGTTGTTGGTATGTGATGTGTGTTGAGTTTTTGGAGTATCCATTGTTTGTGTGTGTGTGTTTGTGTGTGTGTGTGTGTGTGTGTGTGTGTTTGTATGTGTGTGTAAGGATGTAATGTTTTAAGGTTATTCAGAATAATTTTTATTTATTTCTGCATGGGTGTGACAATGTCATTAGCTATAGCGTAGCTGCATGCATGCATGCATGTATGTATCAAGTGGGTTTGTTCTTTTAAGACACTGCATCAGACACTAGTAAGAGTGTACGTTAAAGTCAGGAGTGGGGTTAAATCAATTACATGTGTGTTGGTTCGAAAGCCTTGAGTTTTTGGAGTATCCATTGTTTGTGTGTGTGTGTGTTTTTTGTGTATGTGTTTGTATGTGTGTGTATGTGTGCGTAAGGATGTAATGTTTTAAGGTTATTCAAAATAACTTATTTATTTCTGCATGGGGTGTGACAATGTGGTAGAGATGATAAGCTATCGCGTAGCTGCATGCATGCATGTAACAAGTGAGTTTGTTCTTTTAAGACACTGCATCAGACACTAGTAAGAGTGTACGTTAAAGTCAGGAATGGGGTTAAATCAATTACATTCAAACTATGGCAAAGTATTACATTTAAGTTGTTGGTATGTGATGTGTGTTGAGTTTTTGAAGTATCCATTGTTTGTGTGTGTGTTTGTGTGTTTGTGTGTGTGTGTGTTTGTATGTGTGTGTATGTGTGTGTATTAGGATGTAATGTTTTAAGGTTATTCAGAATAATTTTTATTTATTTCTGCACGGGGTGTGACAATGTGGTAGAGATGATAAGCTATCGCGTAGCTGCATGCATGTATCAAGTGGTTTGTTCTTAAGACACTGCATCAGACACTGCATCAGAGTGTACGTTAAAGTCAGGAATGGGATTATAATCAATTACATTCAAACTATGGCAAAGTATTACATTTAGGTTGTTGGTATGTGTTCGAAAGCCTTGAGTTTTTGGAGTATCCATTGTTTGTGTGTGTGTGTTTGTGTGTTTGTGTGTGTTTGTGTGTTTGTGTGTGTTTGTGTGTTTGTATGTGTGTTTGTGTGTGTGTGTTTAATTTGATGTGTGGGTGCATGTGTGTTTGTGTGTTATGTGGATGTGTGTATTTTTTATGTGTTTGTGTTTTTGTGTTTGTGCGTGTGCATGTGTGTGTAAGGATGTAATATTATGGTTATTCAGTAATTATTTTTAATAATTAAGATCTCTGGGTGGGGTGTGACAATATGGTACATGTTTTGAGATGATTAATATGGCATGTGAATATGCGTATCTGCATGCATGCACACATGCATCTATCAAGTGGGTTCGTTTAAGTCAGTAATGCGATTATAACAGACTATTGCAAAGTATTACATTTAGGTTGTTGGTATGTGATGTGTGTGTTGGTTCGAAAGCCTTGAGTTTTTGGAATATCCATTATTTGTGTGTGTGTATGTGTGTGTGTTTTTGTTTGTGTTTATGTGTGTATGTCTATGTGTGTGCATTTGTGTGTGTTGTGTGTGATGTGAGGGTGCTTGTGTGTTTTTGTATGTTGTGTATTTGTGTGTGTTTTAGTTTGCATGTGTGTGTTTGTGTGCGTGTGTATATGTGTGTTAGGATGTAATGTTATGGTTATTCAGAAATTATTTGATAACAGGGTGGGGTGTGACAATATGATAGGTGTTTTGAGAAATATGGCATGTAAATTTGCATAGCTGCATGCATGCATGTATGAAGTGGGTTTGTTCTTTTAAGGCACTAGTAAGAGTGTCAGAAATGGGATTAGGATCAATGACATATTTACGTTGTTGGTATGTGATATGTGTGTGTTGGTTCAAAAGCCTTGAGTATACCTGGAGGATAAATATTGTATTTGTTCAAACAACTGCTGGAAGAGAGGTTACTAGCTGGTGTGAATTTAAAATGTATTGCCCTGTTGCTGCGAGAATGTGATGGGTAAAACATATTTGGTAGCCTGAAGGTTTAATCAGGTTACTAGGTATTTTCCAGTGTTGCATCAGTATTTAGGTGATGGGTAGGGTAACCTGACTGGGTGAGTATTTTGGATTGGACAACCACACAGTAGAGAGTAACAAAAGTACCGAACATGGGTTTTTAACAGCTATATTTTGTGAGTGAAGTTATTGGCTCATCCTTCCATGACAAAGTGACATGCTCTTTAGTGACAAACAGGCATCTAAGCAGATTGCTTCCATTGCATGAGAATAATACTTTGGAAACACGCAAATGAATTGTATTAAAATACTTAGGCTCTAACAGGAAGTATGTGAATGTTTATCAAAGCTACTCAACCACCCACCTACAACACCACTTTTTTTTTTTTAAAACAGTATAAATTTGCATGAAACAACCAAGTCAGAATTCACTGACACTTGAAGATCATCTCAACATTACATTTAGATCTGAGAATTAGTTTACAAGTCATGCCCAGTTGTAAGTGCTAAAGAGTAGTCCTGATGTAGGTGAAACTGCTCACTCTCTTTCTTAATGAACAACGTTGGTTTTAAAACTGATTAGACTTAGCACACATCACAGATTAGAACAGAAGTCACCATGACTCACAAATACACATACACACCAGTTGAGAGCCATATCTACAGTTCCTATGACATTGAATACTGTTGAAAAGAATGCTCAAACAGTTCGGCACTTTTTTTCACACACACACATCGGTAACTAAACAGCACACTAAGAATTAAGCCTTAGGCTTCAGTATTAGTAGGTGCTGTAGGCAGTGTACACGCGGCTTCTCTAGTGTTACGGGCATACACCAGTTAGAGCTAGCTGAAAGGATGTATAGTTTGCTTGATGCATGGACTGCACCAATGTGTGCGTGTACCCGTAGGCCGTGCGTACATTGTATGCCAATAGGCACCCAGTCGTTCGTGCCTTTAACTCACCAACCATTTGCATCGAAGACATTCTCCAGTGTGGTTTTGTATAATGTAAGGCGAATGACAATCTCGATCTCGTCCACAACACGTAGCAAGAACGCTAATTGGTGCGCACCGCCCGTATGAATGACCTACGGCGGGTGTATGTTTTCTTTTACGAAGAGGTAGTAATACGGCAGCCGCAGGTACGGTAGTATCTATGATTTCACAAGGATAGCTTAGATCTTTATAAGACTAAATTAAAAAAAAAACAATTAAAAATTAAGCAATTCGAGGAGGTGGGGCTCAGTGGCACGTGATAATGTGCAAGTTGAAGGGGGTGGAGCTAATATGGTCCGTTAATGGTTGCGTCACTAGTCTCGGAACGGGACCTGCGTATGTAATGAAGTGTAACAAGTGCGCATGCGTAACCGTGGTGAAATAGTTGTTGCCTCTTACTTTCAGTTTAAAAGGTGATAAAAATATGATCATTTTGCTTTTGGCTTCGAAACGTGTGTCTGAACATGGTTTCACTTTTAAAGTTGTTAATTTGTTGTGTTTATTAAAGTTAATTAAGCATCGTTAATAACTTGTAAATAAAATGATGTAAACACATTTGCCTAACCTCAAGTTGTTAGTTTCTAAATATTAGATTTTTTTCATACTCCTATCAAAAGTTATTCCCGTTCAAAAGCATTGCGTTCTTTCGTGGACACCCGGGTATATATAGTGTTGATGCTCAAAGACATTTATAAGCCTTACATGTAGCTGTATCAGTAAAATATTATTAGGATGCAATACTCAAAATTAGCCTTAGTAAATACGATATACGATATCTGGATTTAATTGTTAGAGTAACTTTAAATTACAGCACATTTTTTTACCCTCGCGGCCTCGCGTCATGTGTCCGAAAGGGCTTTGTGGCGAGGTCTTAAAATTTAATTCACGTTCTTGTAGCTCTGCCCAAAGTCTATATATGTACACGTGCTGGACTTTGAATGAGGAGGTGAAAATCACGAGTTGAAATATATCACTGACGTACGTGTTTTACCGCAGTATATAGTATACACTGTATATGTACAGTACACATCAACCGGATAAATTTGTCTGACAGAACCGAACACTTAATCATGAGTGTGGTTTTCATTACACTAAAAAGCGACAAGCTCATAATAAAGTTTGACGCTGTTTTAAATCGCCAAAAAAAAAAAATGGGGCTCCGAAAAGGCATGCACAACCCATTTTAAATACCGGTGTCACAGGCATACGGGTCCCCCCCCCCCCCCCCCCCCCCCCCCCCCCCCCCCCATTTTGGGTCCGGGGGGACCCATATGCCTAGGCAACTGGGTCGCCCCCGGACCTAGATGCCTAGACGTAAAAAATTAATTATCCCGGACCCAAATGCCTAGGCAACCTGGTCTGAGTGGTCTTTCCCCCCCCCCCCCCCCCCCCCCCCTCCCCTCCCCGGGACCCAGCTGCCTGTTAGCAAAATATATACTTATTTATAAACATTTTACAGAGAAAGCATATATGCTTCGTGACCATAGGCGTCCGCTCGATGAGGCGAATGGGGGGGGGGGGGGGGGCCCTGCGTACCCCAACTAATTAATATCCATAGCGGTTAACAATCGATTGCATTGAGTACCTACTTTGTTATTGTACGGCACAACAATCGATATGCATGGGGACTACGAGTGATTCCCCGTCCATTGTATGTCGTTCGTTGAGTGGTATATGCTGTTCAATAACGATGGCTTGCTTGTGACTCATTCAAAACTGTGTACTTATTATAGTGCTGTCGAAAGCACTGATTTTGTTCTGAAACTGCATGTGGCTTTCATGTAGAAATATTCCATGCACTGCACTGAAAGCTTCCGCGTCTCGCGCGGGAGGACTGGTTGATGTATAATAATCTATGTTGCCTCCGGAGCCCTTGATACAAGGCTATGTTTTGACAGATGTATGTATTACGGTATTACCCGGCTGAGCACATGCAGACTGATAGTTTCCTAGCGTGTCTCAAAATTGCATTGCGATCGACAGACGACAGGTCAACCATTAAGTCCTGTATGATACGAAGAAACAGTTGTGTACTACTTGAACATGACTCGAGCTCATTGTTTTTATATGCTCAACATGTTTTTTGAATCGTATCATAATAATTATACGTACAATAATAACACATGCACTAAATAATACTTACAGACTACAACTGACTACAAAGTACCTATCTAACTAATGTTTCAGACATAGGGTACTCAATTATATGATTGGGGCAGACTTCTCGTCAAAATAGCTCTTCAGTGCTATGCTACGAGTTAGCACCAGACTAAGACTAAGTCTGCCAAAAAGATCAGCAGTGACCTTACTTTTCGGCAGAGAAACACAGATGGCAAGCCGAGTGGCTGAGCTGTTACAAAGTGTAACGGCTGACAGACGCTAACTTACCGTTGAGAAAGTAACAACTGTGACAAATGTGTCTATCGTATCAAAACCGGCGGTGCCAGTAAATAAAACGCATCAGGAAACTCGGTCCCCCCTCCGCCCCCTACCCGGGCCAAGATGCCTGGATGTACAAATAATTACCCGGACCCATATGCCTAGGCATTTGGGTCCGGGGAGGGACCCAGTTGCCTAGGCATATGGGTCCCCCCGGACCCAAAAATGGCCCAATTCTACCTGACACCGGCTCACAAATCATGCATGCAGCGTCTGATTTGCATGTTTACAATGCAGTTTGCATTCATTGAGGCCGGATACGAGACTGCTGCGAATCTCTGCATATATGGTTGCAGTTATGGGTGGGAGGGGGAGGGTCCTTCAGTCTAAGCTGGAATAAATGAGTTGTAAATGCGCAATGTCGATGTCCGCTATCGCATCTGATGTTCTGCGCGCGTGATCTCATGCACGGATTAATTCGCACTCGTAAAACTGAGATGAACCCCATATCCAATTAAGGAATAAAACCCGCATTTAAAATTACATGTACATGCATGTAGACTGGTACAATACATATGTGCAGACGTCTTATTACTTGCTTTAATGTCTAGTCATCCCGGGGGTACACTTCCCGTTCTGCCTATTTAGCATCCCTTTTACATTTTCTCTGGTCCCAAGTTAGCGCGTCAATGCCATAACGTTGGTACCTCAACAAATCTCGACCTAGCGTGATTTAAAGACGTTTGAACCATGTTTTACGTCCTATTACGCCGCCATTTTGACGCGCCAACTTGGGGTCAGAATTAGAGCTTGGCAATTTGGGGCAAGCAGCAAGCTCCATAGGATCTGTACAACGAGCGTGCACCGTCAAATGTAAAAGGGATGCTGAATCGTATTTATTTTTACCACCTCGGGATGACATCAATTATCCGGTACATTAGAAATTAATTAAGGTCACGTGCCACGACATAATGCAGCGTAATAGGCTTCATGATGACCAGTGTGGTAGTAGTGAGTAGACTGCGCACTGAGCACCTCGAAGCTGACGTGCGCCACAGCTACCTGCTGAGCTACGGGATCGATGTCCAAACTCAAGCTAAATCACGAGAGCGCTCCCTAGGTCCGGTCGCCGCAGCGGGTGCGCGGGCCGTGGCGGGCTGCCTGGTGGAGGCGGGAGCCTTGCAGCGGAGCGCCGTTACGTTCTTCACAGCTGCCCAAAACCCGGAAGAGTGCGGGTACGAAGGAATGAAGAAAAATTTCGTGATGCTAGCCGGTGCAGTGGACGAGAACGGACTCTTTGTGTTCCACTTCTCCGGTCACAGCTTTCGACTGAAGAACGGGCAGTGGGCTTTGGCGCCTTCCGACTGTGATGGAACCCGGACCAGTAGCGTAACAGCCCACACTTTGAGCGGGTGGCTGATTGAGGCGGACTGCAGGGCCAAACACGTCCTGTTCACGCTGGACTGTTGCGGTGAGGGGGCGGGGGACATAGCCGAGGCGCTTACGACCACGGACGCGGCCCACCACAGCCTGTACGTTATGAGCGCGTTCGCCGCAAACGAGGCTTCGTGCGTCATGGAAGCACTAGGGACGTCCTCCTTCACCTACTGTCTCTGTTACGCCATTAATAAGCACGCGACCCGTCGCTCAAGTACCGCGACAAGCGTGCTGCCGCTGCGAAAAATCTTCGACGAGTGTAAGCAGTGCTCCGTTGCCCTCTCCACCCTACTGGTCAGGTGCGAGGGAAAGGGGCGGCGGCTGGGCCTGGTCACGTGCACCGCAGAGCCCGAGCTGAGGTGGTTTGAATACCAGACAGTCGTGTTCAGCAGTGCAAGTGATCCTGTGGACGAAACCGATTCGTCGGGCATCGGCCGTTTCGAACAGCTCACCAGGCATTACGATCCCCACAGGCCCGCCCATCTTTGTGACAGCACCACGGGGTGGTTGAGGTCCCTCACAAACTATGACAGTCCCCTCTCCGTCCTCAGGGACAGAGGTATGCTCAGGGAGAGCAGGGCGCTGGACGCTGTGCTCTGCCTGATGGCATACAGTGTGGCATCGCTGCAGCTGGCAGGTGACCCCTCCTCTGTCAGGGAGCCAACCCTGTTCATCACGGGGCTGATGGAGGTGGTGAGTACCACAGACATGCTCCTGAGGAGGCTGAGCCTGAGCAGGGAGACGGTGGAGCTCTGTGGGAGGTTCTATCGAGAGGCGCTGGCATGCAACAATGTCGACACCGCGGGTTTGGACGGGCTGTTGAGGAGGATACTGGGAGGGTTTGGTGGAGATGGAGAGGCCAGTCATTCACAGGAGGTGAGGTTATGTGGGTGTGGCCTGGTTACTGCTTGCATTCGTGCGTGATTATGCACAACTGAGAGTTCTAATAAGTAGTTAATAAATTGGACTTGCATTTACGATTCAGAGGTGTATCCGCCACCCCTCCACCCCCACCCCCACCCCCCTCCCCCGGCCACATATGACCCAATTTGGTAATAAGAAATCAATGGGAAGTGCTATACACAGCTGGTGATGATTGCTGTACATATCTTTGGTATTTATGCTATGTTTTGCGACTTAAATGGTACAAAAAGTTGCAAAGCAGCTCCCTGCCTTTGCCTATCACTTTGCCCCCCTTCCCCGCCCCCCCCCCCCCCCCCCCTTCCCTCACCCTGCATCCTGTACCCAACCCTGAAGCCGCCATACTTACTTGCTAACTCCACTACTCATCACTGAAATTTCCTTTTCTGTGACCTGCAATCAGCCCCGGTGAGATAGACTGGAGGGGGGGGGGGGGGGGGGGGTGTGTGTGAGGATTTAAGTTTTGTATTCTTGTTACCGCAACGTATGTACATCTCACTCCCAGTCCATCTATACCTCGCCCCCAGTCTCAACTGAAATCCATATGTCCACCTTGCATTGACTAAGCTGGTGACTAATGTCTAAAATGATATTGCATTATAGTCATGAAAACCATACGGCATTTGACCCCTGAACATGCCAGCAACACACAGTTAGCAAAGCTCTCCTCTGTGCACAGTCACAATGGACCTACTCCAGACACTACAAAGTTATAATTGTGACTGCATAAAGTCACAATTGGACATAACCCAGTCACTAAATCACAGTGTACACAACACTGTACACAGTCACTATGGACACACTGATTGTACATTCACAATGGGCACGCTTCAGCTCCTCCCCTCATTAGTGATTTGCAATGCCTGACATTCTTCGGTACTATAATAATAATAATAATAATATATCATTTTACCTTCTTATTTATAAGAGAAAATAACACAACCCAAAAAACGAAATAAATATAAAGATGATGCCAAAGTATAGAATGTTCAGTGGGGGACCTTTGCCTCTGCACAAGCCAAGGCTATTGAATGGTGTTGTGAGTGGGTGTGAAACGACCTGGTTCCTCGAAGGCACATGATTGCTGAGCGGAGTAGAGAAAAACTTGGGTTGCACCGCAACCAAATAAAGAGTGGTCGAATAGGTACTTGTCTCGTCAGTAATTAAGGATGCTATTCTTTTACCTTCTAGGCACCAGCACGCTTGGTGAAGTGGACATCACTAGCCTAGTACAGTGTCCAGCCAGAATATAGCGATCAGTGAAACTTTAACTTTGTGCATTTATTTATTTATTTACTACTGTTATATACAAAAAAAAAAATCTGCCAAGAATATATATACCGACACAATAATTAAGCCATCCTATAATAATAAAATATAATAAAACATACTACAAAAGAAACACGAAAAGCTGTGCTGAAACTCATTCAGGCAGGTATGGAAGCCCAGCTCCATCTACAAAATAATAATCAGTCAGTTTATTATTATTAACAATATTAGGTTATAGTAAACATATACACCTTATATTCTTAGCTTATATAATTAGGTTGTATATATGTTCAAGCTAAAGTTCACACACCAAGACCCCTAACTAGGATTGCTCGGGCAATGGACCTCGTCAAGGGGAGGTTCATCTTGCCGTATAGGTCATGGGTGACCTTGCTCCTCGCATACCCTGAATGCATGGCTATTCGGCAGGCCAGTAGCCCAAATGCATTGACCGCCACCTTCTCCCAATTACCATAGGTCTCAACTGCTAAGGGAAGACAACTCTAACCGAGCTCAGAGCACTTAGCATCGTTGCTCTGATGTTTGAGCAAAAGCGGAACAGATACGTGACTGTCCCAAAGATTTTGTGTCAATGGAGATGTTACGGTGGCAGCTGGTTTTCCACCTACCCAATTCTGCACACGTATTATTATAAACACCACAACATTTATTCGTAACAAAACGCACACATATAGCAAGCATTGTCCAACATATTGTCTTGAAAGAATCTATGATCAGTCTATGTGGTGGACTTTGGCTGTCTCAGCCTGGTGGCTAGTTGTCCAGCAAGTCTAGAAAGGCTACTTTGACTGGCCTTCTGATTCCCAACATCCAAAACACAAAAATTAATACTCTTTTACTGCACATTGATACAAGCAGCCATGCACAAAACTAACCCTCAAGCAGGTTCATTGTTGCGGCTTCTGTATTTGGAACAGTGGAGCATTGGCTCACAACATATATTAGGATTTATCAAAGTTGTGCGATATCCTCTGGGATGGAAGAAGGGAAGTAGCAACATGGCTCTAGCATTTGTTCTGAATGTGCATACAGCTAGACACCTAATGAATAACTGAGTCACAGAAAGGACTGTAACAACTCTGTCCTACTGACACACCCATTGGCTAAATGTCTGCAGAAGGAATTGGTAATTAGAACGGAAGGGTAGCAATGGGTTTAGAGGAAGTTATGAATCATGGAGTGGGCTAGGCTCTAAATTTTTACTGATAACAGCTGTTGACATTTTGTCCTTCCATTTAACTTTTTTAATAATGGTGGTAAAGCATGCAACCTCTAATGTGCGTACATACAGGTGTGACTAATTGTAATTAGTGCTACAATGTTGTAAAAGGTTTTTCTATGGTCTCCTAACCGCAAAAGGGTTTGTTTTTGTTTTTTTAAATGGCGACATCAGCCACGCCCCTACCAGCGTATAACCTACTGGTCACGCGGCCGCGGCGGAACAATAATGTTATCATCTCAATCGCATGCCCCACCCCCCATCGAGTTGGACGATCAGACCGAAGGAAAATGGGCGACCAAACGGATGAAGAGGTTAATCGGATGCTTATCGATAGCGACACTCCGGACGGAGGCACTGTTGAAGACGTATTGCAAGTTCCTCCCAGCCCCAGGTACTACTGCGGCATCGGGAGGTTCAGGCCCAAGTGTCTTCAAGTGTTCGCCTCCAGAAAGTTCTTCACTTTCATCCTGTGCGTGTATTGTTTGATCGAGGGCGCAGTGAGCACTGGTGAGTGTATACACCCGGCACGTGATCGGCGTAGGGGCCTTGCAGGCGATATATAGATATATTATCTCTGGTGAGATATCATATGTGCAACGAAAATGACAATTCCTAATACCCTGAGAGCCTCGGACCCACTGACGGACCAGTATGAGGTGGTTATTTCGCTTATTTGAGCCAGCAGAGAATGTCGTTTTTAAACAATTCTGCTATAGGATTTAAATTTGGTGTGTAGGTTAATGGTACATGTACTCGTGATATCATAAGTACATGCACAAACCATAACTTTCACAACTGTATCCGTTGTTGACTTAATTCCCATACAGAGTAACACATCAGCTCTTACTGTTGTCAGGGTGTTAGCATAGCTTGTGTCATGTGACCATGCTGTTTGGGTAGTGGTGTATTGAAAACTCCCAGTAGTGCTTTAATTATTGGTGTGTACAAGACAATGTGATGATGTACTTCTATGTGTGGTGTACGCTTACCTCCCTTCCTCCTCCCTCTTCCCTTCTCTATCTCTCTCCCTCCCTCCCTCCTCTCTCTCCCTCCCTCCCTCCTCTCTCTCTCTCCCTCCCTCCCTCCTCTCTCTCTCCCTCCCTCCCTCCTCTCTCTTTCCCTCCCTCCCTCCTCTCTCTCTCCCTCCCTCCCTCCTCTCTCTTTCCCTCCCTCCCTCCTCTCTCTCCCTCCCTCCCTCCCTCCTCTCTCTCCCTCCCTCCCTCCCTC
The DNA here is from genome assembly GCA_949361645.1 of Spongilla lacustris. Lineage (NCBI taxonomy): Eukaryota > Metazoa > Porifera > Demospongiae > Spongillida > Spongillidae > Spongilla > Spongilla lacustris. The sequence continues at coordinate 6,180,033 of OX442428.1, forward strand.
CTCTCTCTCTCTCCCTCTCTCTCTCCCTCCTTCCTCTCTCTCCCTCCCTCCTCTCTCTCCCTCCTTCCCTCCTCCCTCCCTCCCTCCTCTCCCTCCCTTCTTCCCTCCTCCCTCCCTCCCTCCTTTCCTTCTCCTTCCCTCCCTCCTATCTCCCTCCAACCCTTTACTGTTGCTGTCCTCCAGGGTTCATCGCCGTGGTAATCACCTCACTTGAGCGGCGCTACCAGCTCTCCAGCACAGCAGCCAGCGTCTTCTCCAGTGTGTTTGACGCAGCTGTCATCATCAGCGTGGTGTTTGTCACCCACTTTGGAGGCCGGGGCCACAAGCCTCGATGGCTAGGTGTGGGGATCATCATCCAAGCTGTCGGCTCCCTGGTGTTTGCCCTGCCGGCCTTCATCCTGGGGCCTTACAGGGCCGGGCAGTCCATCAACTCTCAGTCAGAGTTCTGCGGAAGCGAGCACTTTACTGATCCCTGCTCCGAGGGTAACAACCTCGCCTACTTCCTGTTCATACTGGGCTTCTTCCTGATCGGGGCTGGAGCCACGCCCCTCTTTACCCTGGGCACCTCCTACATTGACGACATCGTCTATCCTAAGTACGTTCCCATCCACCTGGGACTGTTCTACACCATGGCCATCGTGGGGCCGGCCCTTGGCTATGAGGTGGGCGGGGAGCTGCTCTCCGTCTACGTGGAACCATGGCAACCCACCCACCTGACAGAGGCGGACCCAGCGTGGGTGGGGGCGTGGTGGATGAGCTTTGTGCTGGCGGCCATCTTGTACCTCGTCTGTGCGGTGCCTTTCCTCATGTTCCCCCGCTCCCTCCCAGACAGTCACCTTGTGAAGCAGGCCCGTGAGAAGGGCGCCTCTGTCTCCATCGACCGTGTAGCAAAGACAGAGGAGGAGACCCTTGCCCAGCTGGCTAAGGGGTTTCCCCTACATGTGAAGCAGCTGATGGGGAATGCCACCTGGGTGTTTGCCACAGGGGCTGTGACCACCGCCTTCCTCTGTCTGAATGGCATGGTGCTGTTTGCACCCAAGTATCTTGAGTCCCAGTTTGGGCTGGTTGGATCGACGTCCAGCCTAATAACGGGAGCCATAGGTGAGCTGTTTGTGTGTGTGTATGTGTGTGTGTGTGTGTGTGTGTGTGTGTGTGTGTGTGTGTGTGTGTGTGTGTGTGCACGTGTGCATGTGTGTGTGCGTGTGGTATGTGTGTAGTGTGTGTTGTGTAGTGTGAGTGTAGTGTGTGGTGTGTGCGTGGTGTGTGTATGTGTGTGGTCTGTAGTGTGTTTGAGTGTGTGTTGTGTATATGTGTGGTGTTTGTGAGTATGTGTGGTGTTCCTGGGTGTGTAGTGTGCTGTGTATGTGTGTACATGTACTTGTGTACACACGGGTGATGTTATTGTTGTCCATTCACTGTGGACTGAGGCGTGTGTCTATGGTTGGGTTCCTCTAGGAATACTGCTTCAACATTACATGAAAAACATTGCCCATTACAGTCATACAGTCATGTGACAGTCTGTAATAGTCATGTGCCAGATTTATGTGTAAGGATGCGTGGTCCAACATAGCAATCTACGGTGGCCCGGTACCTCGCGCGCAGAGCATTGTGTCCAGCGCAATCGCACGAATTTGCGTAGCGCAATCGCACGAATTTGCGTAGCGCAATTGTACGAAATTGCGTAGAGTCCGAGTGCACAGCGCACTAACTTTGGGATACAAGTTTCAATTACGTCATCCGTCTAGACTAAGGGACAAAATAAATTATGGCTGCATCACGACCCAAAGGTCGAACCGGAAAGCAGCATATGCGTTTGATACGTTCCATGCAGGACTCATTGTGAGATACTGGAGGCAGCAGAAGTGTGACCAGGTCATGCTAGCCTATTTGCGCTTCGTGCATCTGGTACCTTGTAGGGAAAATAGCGTCTCTTGGGTTACGAAGGCGTCGAATTGCTGAAACCCCTCTTCAGTTGTTGTGTGATGCTATAAATGTTCGTTAGTTGTTTCGTGAATTCAAGTTTAAAGATCGATGCCCGCATGCATGTCCGATTTTAGGAGGAACTAAAAAGTACTCCGGACGTGATGTAAAAATAGCAAATTGCATTCCTTACGCCGTTAAAGGGAAGGGTCTATTGACACAACTCCTTAGCTCAAAGCACAGTACCTGTACCTGCTACAAGCTTATCAATAAAGCCGCCCATACGTATTAAACAACGGTGCCGCTTGGGCCATTGTGTATTGATAGTTGACCGCCGTACCAGTGCACACAGATATTGATAGGAGGCATATGGTCATGTGGAGATTATTCATAGGGACCTCCAGGTATGCAAAGAGATGTTGAGGTTGTGATAAATATTGTCTTGGCAAATGTGTGTGGCTTCCTGGTACCTGTAGGGAAAATAGCGTCTCTTGGGTTACGAATTCGAAGGCGTCGAATTGCTGAAACCCTTCTTCAGTTGTTGTGTGATGCTATAAAGGTTCGTTAGTTGTGTCGGGATTGCAAGTTTAAAGATCGATGCCCGTATTTGGTCTGTAGGAGTTTGATGTTTTCAACACCTCCCGTAAAATCGGACATGCATGCAGCTCAGGCATCGATCTTTAAACATGCATTCACGACACAACTAACGAATCTTTATTTATAGCATCACACTACAACTGAAGAGGGGTTCGACGCCTTCGTAACCCTATTTTCCCTACAGGTACCAGATGCACGAAGCGCAAATAGGCTAGCATGACCTGGTCACACTTCTGCTGCCTCCAGTTAGTCCAGTATCTCACAATGAGCCCTGCATTGAACGTATTAAATGCACATGCATGTTTCTGCTTTCACTACCACTACCAGTAAATCACTTACTTTCGACCTTTGGGTCGTCACGATGCAGAAAGGAAACAGCCATAATTTTATTTTGTCACTAGATGGATGACGTAATTGAAACTTATATCCCAAAGTTAGTGCGCTGTGCACTCGGACTCTACGCAATTTCGTACAATTGCGCTACGCAATTTCGTACGATTGCGCTGGACACAATGCTGTGCGCGCGAGGTACCGGGCCACCGTAGCAATCAAGTTGCTATGTGGGGATGTGTGCTATGTGGGGTGTGTGCTATATCAGGATGTGTGCTATGTGGGATGTGTGCTATTGGGGATGTGTGCTATATGGGGATGTGTGCTATGTGGGGATGTGTGCTATGTGGGGATGTGTGCTTTTCTAGGGATGTGTGCTATGTGGGGATGTGTGCTTTTCTAGGGATGTGTGCTATGTGGGGATGTGTGCTATGTGGGGATGTGTGCTTTTCTAGGGATGTGTGCTATGTGGGGATGTACACGTGCTATGTGGGATGTGTGCTATGTAGGGATGTGTGCTATGTGGGGATGTGTGCTATGTGGGATGTGTGCTATGTAGGGATGTGTGCCAAGGAGTATTTATAGTGATGTGTGACTGGATATTTGAGCAGCCCCCCCCCCACCCCTGGCTAATTGTCGTCCAACTTCTATACCTCCCTCCTCCATCATTAGGGGTAGTCACTTCTATACCTCCCTCCTCCATCATTAGGGATAGTCACTTCTATACCTCCCTCCTTCATCATTAGGGATAGTCACAGGTGCAACAGGTGTCATCTCGGGAGCTGTTCTGATCTTTATCCTCAAGTCCTTTGCCAAGAGAGTGTCCCTGGCTGTGTGGGTGGTCACCTTGGTGGCCATACTCCCCACCATTGGCTTCATCACCCACTGCCCCACTGTAGAGTTGGCCGGAGTCACCATCGGCTACTCTAAACAAAGGTCTGTGGGTGGTAGCCACAACTAGGCTCACCTCATCCACCTTCCTTCTCTCTCTTGCCCTTTTCCCCTACCCTCTACACTCTCTCCTCCCCTTCCCTCTACACTCCCTCCTCCCTTCCCTCTACACCCTCCTCCCTTCCCTCTACACCCTCCTCCCCTTCCCTCTACACTCCCTCCTCCCCTTCCCTCTACACTCCCTCCTCCCCTTCCCTCTACACTTCCTCCTCCCCTTCCCTCTACACTCCCTCCTCCCCTTCCCTCTACACTCCCTCCTCCCGTTCCCTCTACACTCCCTTCCCCTTCCCTCTACACTCCCTTCCCCTCCCTCTACACTCCCTCCTCCCCTTCCCTCTACACTCCTCCTCCCCTTCCCTCTACACTCCCTCCTCCCCTTCCCTCTACACTCCCTCCTCCCCTTCCCTCTACACTCCCTCCTCCCCTTTCCTCTACACTCCCTTCCCCTTCCCTCTACACTCCCTCCTCCCCTTCCCTCTACACTCCCTCCTCCCCTTCCCTCTACACACCCTCCTCCCCTTCCCTCTACACTCCCTCCTCCCCTTCCCTCTACACTCCCTCCTCCCGTTCCCTCTACACTCCCTTCCCCTTCCCTCTACACTCCCTTCCCCTCCCTCTACACTCCCTCCTCCCCTTCCCTCTACACTCCTCCTCCCCTTCCCTCTACACTCCCTCCTCCCCTTCCCTCTACACTCCCTCCTCCCCTTCCCTCTACACTCCCTCCTCCCCTTTCCTCTACACTCCCTTCCCCTTCCCTCTACACTCCCTTCCCCTCCCTCTACACTCCCTCCTCCCCTTCCCTCTACACTCCCTCCTCCCCTTCCCTCTACACACCCTCCTCCCCTTCCCTCTACACTCCCTCCTCCCCTTCCCTCTACACTCTCTCCTCCCCTTCCCTTCTTCCTTCCTCTCCTAGATCTGACTTTGTCTCTAATGGCAGTTTGCAGTCCTATTGTAACTACCACTGCATGTGTAATTCAACTAACTACGAACCTGTGTGTGGTGCAGATGACCACACCTATTTCTCCCCCTGCCGAGCTGGATGCACGAATGACTCACATGTAAGATCATATAAATCTAGAGTTTAAACTTCCAGTATGTCACATGATGTATGTCACATGATATATGTCACATGATGTATGTCACATGATGTACGTCACATGATCATAGTTAGAGCACAACCCTTACCCTATCTGTATCACTTTCAGCCACGCCCATTACTCCACCCCCTTGCCACACCCCTCTCTTCTTTAGGGCCATCTTACTGCATGTTCTTGCGTCGCCTACAATCTGATGGCTGTGCAAAACACCACCTTTGAGCAAGCCCTGCTGAATAGCACAGCTACTGTGGGTGTGTGTGACAATGGCTGCAAATACCTCCCCATCTACCTAGTGGTGGTCACCTTGTTCCTGTACCTCCTGTTTGTGCTCAAGGTCCCTATGGTGTTCATTACCATGAGGTGGGTGTCCCCTATGGTGTTCATTACCATGAGGTGGGTGTCCCCTATGGTGTTCATTACCATGAGGTGGGTGTCCCCTATGGTGTTCATTACCATGAGGTGGGTGTCCCCTATGGTGTTCATTACCATCAGGTGGGTATCCCCTACGGTTCATCATTAGTGGTGTTAGGTATGTCCCTGCATAGGTAATACAATAAAGGGATTGGAAGATTACAGGATTCACCCACATTTAGTGATACCGTAAATCGTGTTCCCAAGGCTGCGTATGCGTACTATTTGTGCCTTTTTATGACAAGGAGTTAGGCACTCCTACCTAGAATGACACTGGCTAAGGGGAGTACCAAATGTCATACAGGTGTACATGTACTTGACTCGAATACCAATGACCACCTTGATGGCCAGCTAGAACAAGTGTGCACGAGAGCTTTGCCGAGAAAATGGATATCATCTTTATGCTCTTTAAGTCACATTCTTTGTAGGTACACCCTTTTTTTTTGTTTTGTTGAGATTTTCTCTCCACATTCTTGTACAACAAAACTTGCTAGCCATAAGCACCTGTAACACATACACAACACACAAGAGATATTGATCACTCAATATGTATCTCTGATTCAATATATGCACTACAATGCAAGGGAAAAGTATGCTTCTTGGATATCATTATGCAGATAAATAGGTCTACATGTACAAGGTCAAACCCCTTTGTAGAGACTCCAAAACAGCACAACGCCACACTACCCACTCTGTACTCTACATACTGACAAAATACATTTATAAAGTTACCAGTGTCCAGGAAAATCACACAAGTTGACACAACCACTACTCAACCAAGTGGGAGCTACGATCGCTTGCTAACTCAACTGAGACGTCAGTAAAAGAATAGCTATATGCTTTTTGGCTGTCAAAAAGGTTGTCCTCAGAAAGTGATACTTTACACCACACCAAAGATGCTCTTTACAGAAAGATGTTTAACAGCTCACATGCCCCAATAGAAGATTCAATGCAAAGCATGGTCATGTAACGTAATGTGACATCATGTCACATAAATGTATACACCGTTTCCAATCCCTTTATTTATGGTCCCACTGAATGCAAGGCTCCGTCTAATTGTGTGTGTGTGACGTGTGTGTGTGGTGTGTGTGTGGATACAAGTTTGAGGAACTAAGCATAATCTGAAATTGAATGTGTTAGCCTATTTTTAAATCTCATGAGTTTCTATTAGTTTGCATACAAAATCAAATTTCTAAATAACACATTGTTATAATCATTGACACAACTATCACAAAACAGTGAACAACATGAGTAACAGTTCTAAGTAATGCACATGGAATGATGCAATTCAATATTGAGCACACATATTCATCATTCCCTGTACCTTCTCACCCCTCCCCCACCCCTCCCCTCCTTAGGTGCGTCTCAGATGAAATCCGTTCCTTGGCTCTCGGTCTCCAATCCATGCTGTTCCGTCTGTTCGGCAACATCCCCAGTCCACTCATCTACGGTGCCCTATTTGACACCTCATGCCTGTACTGGCAGGACCAGTGTGGCTCCAGGGGCAACTGCTGGGTGTACGACAACAGCCTCCTCAGCTACAGGCTCCTCTCCCTCCCTCTTGCCGGCATGGTCCTCACCTCCCTCTGCACCCTCCTCGCCTGGAGGCTCTACCCAAGTCCCCTGACCATTGCTGCCCGTAGCAATACAAGCACTGCTAGCCCCACCCACGTAGAAAAGTCGCCTGACACCAACGGCATGGGAGAAACTGAATTCGTGCTCTCACAGAACCCCACCCCCTCTTCTGAGCCGGGTCAAGAGGGTGAAAATCATAAAAGTAGTATCAGTGGGCATTAATTGGGACGTGTCTGTATTATATTTAAAAGAGATGTATATACCGTAGCTTTGCATGTACACAAATCAAAGAGGCGTCCATATTTTGCTAATTATTCAGATGGTATACAGCCACCTTGGGTTCACACACCTGTATAGTATACCTGTGATGTGACATCACGTCCCAAATACAAAGAAGTACATGTGCATGTCATTTAAAAGTCACCTTCACAGCCTACAGTCAACGTACGTATAAGATGACATGAAAATGTATCAATTGGGACTTGCCAGATGTTGAACACCGTACTTTGCCACACAACTTCCATTTGTGAGGTTCTGCTGTGCTGATCAATTCCATCAGCCCGATAAAATGGTGTGAGGTGGGAGATAGTCTCGTCATTCAAGATCTCTGACCTGAACAGGGCCGTCGAGAGCTGACACGGGCCCCATTAATGGTCCCCATTGGGATGCGTACCGGCGGTAGATACATGTATAAAACACCATACAGGGGGAAAATATATCGCTTTTGTGTATTGGGTTTTAAACTATTCGTAGTTCATGTGGTGAAAATCAAAAACATTTACTGCGTGCCGGTATGATTATGTAACAATATTTTACCTATACATGCATACTGATGTTATGCGCTATGCATGGATTTGCGCAATCCAGGGATTATCCTGTGCAAACCCTGGATGGATTGGCCGCACAATCCTGGGATTGCTCGTGCGCAAAGAATATATAGCAATGGGTAACGAATATATAATCAATAACATGCGTTTGCAGTACAAAAAAGCCCTATGGTGTACAAATACAATTGTTCTCTACACCGATGAGACACCGAGCACACAGTGAACTGCCAGACCTCTTGAAAATGAGGTAAGGTTCATCACGTCTTGATGAGCAGTCCTTCGTGACAGTTCGTGTCTCCCTTTGTACTGTTGCTTGGCGGGCCTCCAATAATGCTACCAAATATGAAATACATTTCCACTGAGAAATCACTTTTTCCATCACCAGTTTCAGCAGAAATATATGGAGACAAATTATTAAATCAAGATTTTCATTGACCTTGCATGTATAAATTACTTACTTCCATTGAATTTCATGTACATGTAGCCAACCAGCCAAAGAAAAATTGCCATTGATTAAAATGACGAACTATAATTTTATCTCGTACCTAGCTATGTCGGTGAAGGTGTTCGTGACGAAGCCTAAACATTTCAAAAGTTTTTGTCTTTTGGTAGGGTCGCGATTCTCTATCTGTTACAGCCCTTTCCTTTGCTTTCTGCCACCCGGACTTGTGCTTGTACATTTTAGAAAATGAATTTAACGAAATAATATATGGTACATGAATTATACATTCTATTCCGCAGACAATTTTATTGCGCCTGCGTAATGATCAAACAAAACTTCGATCACACAACCAAAAAAAGTGACCAGCCGGACGGCCCGGGCTCCATGTTTAACGACGGGCCCCAGGGTCAGCAGCCCCCCCCCGGCGGCCCTGGACCTGAACCTTTAGAAACTTTCTGCTTCTTCAACGTTGTAGAGATCAAGCATGGTGTGGCAGCAGGGGGAGGGGCCTGGTGTGGCAGCAGGGGGAGGGGTCTGGTGTGGCAATAGGGGGAGGGGCCTGGTGTGGCAGCAGGGGGAGGGGCCTGGTGTGGCAGCAGGGGGAGGGGTCTGGTGTGGCAATAGGGGGAGGGGCCTGGTGTGGCAGCAGGGGGAGGGGCCTGGTGTGGCAGCAGGGGGAGGGGCCTGGTGTGGCAGCAGGGGGAGGGGTCTGGTGTGGCAATAGGGGGAGGGGCCTGGTGTGGCAGCAGGGGGAGGGGCCTGGTGTGGCAGCAGGGGGAGGGGCCTGGTGTGGCCTTTTGTGATGGGTTTAGCATTTTGTGCAGTGTCTTTGTATAAAACATATCGGGCAAAATGTTCAATGCAAGCATCGTGATCTCCCAAAACAGGAGTATCTATATCTGCATGCCCTCTTTAAACACACTTTTAACTGGTATCAATAAAATCAGATGAAAGGTCTCACAAGCAGGTGAGGTGTAGGTTAGGTGATAAGGAGTTGGGGTAATGTGCCATTAAGTAAGCATACTTCATAAGCACCTCCATCCTTCTAATGATACCTAACATATTCAGAAATGGATTATAGTTTGGTTGCAACGGAAATGACGACACACGATAACATCGTATCAGCGATAAATGGAGTTCAAAGGTCAGGAGAGCACATATAGAAAAATTCAAAACAACCTTTTTAAAAAAAAAAAAGTCCAAAATTACGATCACCTATGATGCATCGTATAATACACCCTACAAGCTCTTGGCTGTCAATACGCTCACCACTAGGGCAAGTTGAGACGCGTAGTTAGTCGCTAGGGACAGGTACGACAGGAGTGGTAAAGGAGCCCGCCATTTTTCGAGGACCATGAGGAGGTGTGACAGGTAGTACATGCCAGCGCTCACGGCCCCTAGCGTGTTCATCTCGCTCGCGTCTCCCTGGAGCTTCACTAGGGCGCTCCACAGCATGACGGAGAGGAAGGCGAAATAGATAGCGGTCGCCACAACGTACACGAACCTCCGAAGGGCGCCGAGGACTCCAAAGAACACCACCAGCGAGACGAGGGCCACGGCGGTCCCGGCGATGAGGGATGGTGTGTCTGCCTCGTGGAACAGGTGGACCCCCCCGCCAAACACGGAGGTAAAGAGGGCCAGATTTATGATGTATGACACGAGCCCGAGCAGGGCGAACTGAGGGTACAGAACGTAGCCGTTTCCGATCATGGAAAAGACGAGGCCAAAGAACATTGAGTATGAGGGTCCGGATATGTTGGACAGCGGGGACCTCGAGCTGGAGGTTTCCGTGGCTACGGTCGTGATGAGGAGAAAGATGGGCGCGCTCCTAGTCACGAGTTTGACAAACGGTTTCTCGTCGTAAGGTGACCTCATGCCGAGGAAAAAGTGCAGAGAGCACAGGACTCCGTATTTAACAAGGAACACAACCAGCTCCATTCCAGCATGAGTTTGTGATGATAAAAATTTCCTACCGTAAATTCACACATTTGGTGATTTCAGGTTGTTAATATTGTATTTGGCTTGAAGTACCGGTGAGTACGAGTCGCCTCGGCCTCCTAAGGCCTTGATTCAATGACAATAGCGCATGTTTGCTCAATTCACATGTCTGAGTTCCATCCGTCTGATCACTACATCAAATTCATGAACAAATTCATTCTTTTATAACTATCTGCAGTACAGAATACACTCGTTCTGTCATCATGTTTACGCAGTGCATATTAACCACTAAAATTACCGCGCCCACCTGTGGTCAGTGTTATAGCTGAGCTAGCTGCAAGGGTTCTTCGGTTACTTTACCAGTCCATTGGAAAATAAGTGAGTGCGTTTCCCCTAATCCCTCACACCTCTTTCTAGTTCTCTCTCCTGCATGGGGAAGTAGTACCCGCGTATTTTATTTCATTTTTGTGTGGATTGTTTTTTTTTTGTACATGGTACCGGCTGTGACTAATGTCGATCGAGAAGATGCATAGGGTGCCTATACGCTACGACGTGATACCCTTCAGCGTTTGAGCATGCGTTCTAACGTACATTTGCCAACAATGGCGGTGTGAAGTAGTGTGGATCGTATACAGTGGGTATGTTTTATCACTGTGCGCATGACCTATAGTACTTTGACGTCCTTAGTAAATAAATTCAGTATAATACTTCTCTTTTAAAGCATATTGCTATTCTAAGCATCAGTTTCTTATACCTGCATTTATTTATTCATTCTTGATGCCGGTTTCATATGTATATAATATTTTACTTGACCTGTCCACATACTTGTAATGTGTGTTTAATGGCTTCCCCCTCCCCCTCCCCCTCCCCTTCCTTCCAAATCTCACAAGATGCTGCTGCTACTACAACTTACCACTCTCTGTGTCCTTGTACATCACATTAAAGGAAGTGACTTAAACTTGGGCAGTTTGAGTGAGCAGTGCTCGTACTTGGTCGCACCAAATGACACCTTGTGTCCAAACAGTACACAGATCCCATGTTCCAATTTTAGTACTTACATTCAGAATGCATCACTATACTTTCAATCGCAGACCACTTTCTGCTTTCTACCCGGTGAGCACCATGTTGGTGCCACAACAAGCCTGATGGTAACCAATGTCTCAGATCTAGCTCTGATAGGGCTTGGGTCCTTTACGCATTATTCAGTTGCAGACAAGGTGCATGAGTACGGCTTTACCATAAACTATGATGATGACAAAAGCATCACATACATGCAGTCCACTAGCGTTATTAATTGCGACACAAATTTCAGTTTTGTCCTAAGAAATATTACTAATTTATCTCTTATCAACTTTACCATGGTTGATTGCGGAGCCTCACATATCCAAAAGGGTTTTTGGCTTCCTAATACAAGTTCTGGCATACCAAATGCGGCAGTCCTGTTAATCAATGTGTCCAACCTCTACCTACATGGTGTTTCCATACAGAACAGCACAGGGTACGGTCTTTTGGGGATGAACGTACTGGGGCAGTCTGAAGTCTCCAATTCATCTTTTGTCGGCAACAACCAAGTTGTTCGACACGTTCTTCAGTTTTACAATCAAACAATTAAATTCTGCATGGATGGTTCATACTACTCCTCACCATTCATCTACATCAACAGTGCAGCAAACAAGTATGCTGGGGGCAACGCCTTGTTTGATTACTTTGATACCCCAAACAACAATACTGTAGCATCCACCCTAGCTATTTCATCATGTTTGTTCACTCTGAGTGTTGATGGATCATTTCAGGACCTCAAAACTGCTAAGTACACTAGTAGAGGCACTGGCCTTGGCATTATCATGCGTCAGAATTCGTATGCAGTGAATGCATTTATATCTAACTCAGTACTGTACAGGAACCAGGCATCCTATGGGGCAAACCTTAACTTTCAGGTGAATCCTTTAAATTGTAATGTGACGATTTCAAATATTTCAAGCAGCCGAGGAAGAAGCCTTTCGGGAGGTGGTCTATACTATGCTGTCAACCCCACAGCACCTGCCAACAATATCAATCAAAACAACTTTTTAACCATCAACTCCACATTTTCTGCTGACTTCAACTACCCAACATGTGTTTACATTAATCTATCACACCAGACATCCTTAGCAACATTACTACAAATGCAGCAGTGTGTTTTTCTTGCCAACATCATAATCATGTCATCTGCATTGAGCCGCTACATTCCAGTACTGTATTTTACAAACTCTACATTTACTGTTGTGAAATGTGATGGTGGCATAGGGGCATATTACAGCAACATCACTGTGGCAGATTGTACCTTTGATGGTACAAACATCTTTGCATTGGAAAGCTATGTTTCAGTATCAGACAGCACGTTCTTCAATAATGTATACAACGCTCCAATGGAACTGTATGACTGTGAACTAAGCTTAACAGGATTTGTAACATTTGAGAACAACACTTCATACGATGATGGAGGTGCATTGTACCTGTCTCAAACAAATGTCATTTTGACTGCCCCTGTGAGTGTTTCCTTTATCAACAACCTTGCCCAATACCGTGGAGGGGCAGTTTATGCTGTTAGCAACCCGCAAGGCTTTGCACAGGTGCCCTGCATGTTCCAATTCAATGACCCCAACGGTACCCTTGGGCATCCAGGAATTCACCTTTATTTTGATGGCAACTCAGCAAAGCTTGCTGGTAGTGTGCTATTCGGAGGGAATATTGCTACGTGCCCAGCCAATTGTTCACTCACCCCGTATGTGCAGAATTGCTCCTTGCTTGCTATCGGTGCAGCAATAACATCTTTTGGCATCAATCAAAACATGTCATCCTTGATATCGTCTGATGCTGGCAGAGTATGTGGCTGTGTGGGCGGGGTAATAATTTGCTCTCAGTATGATTCAACGCAAACAGTATATCCGGGACAGTTATTGCAGTTCTCCATTGTTACAGTTGGACAGCTTGATGGGATCTCACCAGACATTGTCATCAGCTACAGCTGTGATGTAGGTGGTCCAGACTTCAGTCTCAGTGGAATAGAAAACTGCACAGAGCCATCATATTTCAATGAACAGCACACAGGTCAGCAATGCACCAACTACAATTATACTGTAGAAGGGAACAACAACCAACCCATCAGATCTGTGGTATTCCTCGTTCCAAGAACGGCGTACTTTTTAAGCTACAGCAATCAACCCTACTACGCATTTCTTGACATCCAGCCATGCCCTTACGGGTTTCAGTATGACCAAGGCTCTCATGTATGCAGATGTGATCCTTTACTGCTGGCATACGGCATTGAGTGTGACATTAACACACAGATGGTCATGAGAACTGGCACATTCTGGATAGGAAACAACACCCACAACGTTCTGGCAGTTCACAGCCACTGCCCTAATGACTACTGCATCGAGGACGCTGCTTGGATTAGTGTTGCCGATCAATCAGAGCAATGCAGTTACAACCGCACTGGAGTCCTGTGTGGACGATGCATATATAATACGAGTGCAGTCTTTGGAAGTGTCCGGTGCATGCCATGCAGCAACGTCTACCTCTTGCTTCTAGTTCCCATCTTCCTCATGGGCGTGCTACTTGTAACGTCACTATTCATATTCAACTGCACAGTCTCCACGGGCACAATCAACGGCCTCATCCTGTACGCCAACATAGTCAGACCCGGTGTCCTCAACCTGCAGTTGACCCTCATGCAGCAAAGCGGCTTTGAGAAGGCCCTGTTGGTGATAATTGACTGGCTGAACTTGGACCTCGGGATCGAGTCGTGTTTCTATGGAGGTATGGACATGTATGCCAAGACCTGGCTGCAGCTTCTATTTCCAGCATACATTTTTGTCCTGGTGGGGGCTGTCATCGTTGGAAGCAGGTGGTCCACCAGGCTGGCATGGGTGTGCAGACGCAATGCCGTGCCTGTGTTAGGAACACTGGTACTGCTCTCCTATACAAAGCTCCTTGCTACCATCATTACAATATTTTCGTCTACTCAACTCAGTGTTGGTGACTCTAACACTGTCAACCCACGAGTGTGGCTGGTTGATGGCAGTGTTGTGTATGTTCAAGGTAAACATGTTCCTCTCTTTGTAGCTGGCCTCATCATAACTGCAATCTTCATCACTCCATACACTGCCATATTGTTACTGTCACCATGGTTACAGGCCAAGTCTGAGTGGAAGATGTTTCGATGGGTTAACAAATTGAAGCCATTCCTTGATGCTTATCAGGCTCCATTTAAGGACCAGTACCGTTACTGGCCTGGGGTACTTCTGATGGTAAGAGTGGTCCTTTGTCTCATATTTACCACTAATGACAGAAATGACATTAGCGTTAACCTTCTGGCAATGATTTTAGTTCTGAGCTTGTATTGCTGTGTTGCTAATACACTTTCTGTCTATAAGAATTGGACATTGAATGTCCTGGATAATTTTTTTTTGATTAACATGATATTCCTCACCTCCTTGACTTTGTACATCCATAATTCCAATGCTACCATCAATTCAATCCTTACCACAATCAGTGCAGGAAGCTCTCTCACTGTCTTCGTTGGAATAGTTTGTTTCCATGTGTACCTCAAGGTGAAAGATAGTAAGCAAATGAATACATGTAGCAAGGTTGGAAAACTTAGGAGTTTGGACACAGCAGTTGAGTACTCTGGTGCCCAGGCCACTCTTGTGACATCGTCCACTTACAACATCCAGTACATCACTGAGTCTTCAGAGAGTCCTTTGTTGAAATCATATGGCACTAATACATATCGAGAGGCCCTTGTGGAAGATAGTTGAGCAACTTTCAATACTGCAGCATACCATGTGCCATTTGTTGTCATTGTAAATATTATTGTGATGAGCTAATTTTCATGCAGTGTTACTTTTTAAAATGGACAAAATTATACACAGTATTCAGTGCTGCTTTTAAAAAGGAAGGGTGTCTGGTTGACTTCCACTTTATTTGCAGCACTCAAATATTCAATGTTGACAAATGATTATTATTCAGACCTACTGTATTATTTTCACCATGATGTCACCGTAAATGCTGGCAGTGCAGTCCGCAACGATAGAAAAGTAAGACAACTTCATAGTTTGTACTCCAAATGTGACGTCACGTAGTCTAGCTTGTATCACACATAGCATACTTCACTTTTCCTCTCGTGCCAGACGTACGTCGAGAGTCTAAGATAATTGAGTACATGCATCAGTTATTACAAGATATATAAATTTAAATAAAAAAATTAAAAAAAATTTAAAAAATAAAATTGGTGATGTAGGATTTGTAGACAGCAATTGAGTAAAAAGTAAGGAAACAAGGAATTACGGATATTATGCATTCATTCATTAATAAATATTACATACCTACATTTAGCACAGAATTTCAGGCAGGTAGATTTGCTAAATAATGTAGATTAATGAATGCATAATATCCGTAATTCCTTGTTTCCTTACTTTTTACTCAATTGCTGTCTACAAATCCTACATCACCAATTTTATTTTATTAATTTGTTTCACTCCATTTTTTTCCCAGGCGGATTCCTACTTAATGTTGCATGCATGAGAGCAAACGCAGAAGGAAGGGCAACCTTGGAAAACTACCCATTTATATAGCAAATCACATCACAGCAGCATAAGACAGTTTGATCTGCTCACTTGCTATCACTGGCATCATTAAATCACATCATAATCAAATGATTTCTTTTAAACAGCTAAGGTCTCTGAAAGTTCTGGCATGTGACTGCACGCACACCCCTGGCCGCACATGTCATACACAAGAACCTCCATCACAACTATCCTCACAGGATTCAAAGCCCTCTTCTCTTGACTGAAGGTACTCGTACGTTCTTCAAAGCCAGTAGCAAAGGCATCATGATTAATTGTCTGTCCCTGATGTGAGGATGTATGGTGTGTGGATTAAAGCAATTGGCCATTCACAAAAGATGCTTACCAAGATATTTTCATATGTGGTAGGCAAAAAGACCACTGAGTACAGAACAGAATAGGTCTACCATCATGGCCAAACTGTATCCCTTGTATCCAGGGGCAAATAGGTGGAGAAGGAAGTGAAGGAGGGGAAGGGAGAAGAGAAGGGGGGAAAGGAGGAGAGGAGAGAGGAAGAGAAGGGAGGAGAGAAGAGAAGGGGAGAGGAGGGAATAGAAGGAGAGAGGAGGGTAAGGGGAGGAGAGAATTAAGAGAAAATGCATGGGCATATGCAAGGGGGGGGTCGATGGGTTCAAATGACACCCCCCATGAGGTCACTATCAAACTTAAAAGTTTGACTATTTGTTGATTACTCCACTTGTATTTACTACATACGTGTGCATATATGTACGAATATGTATACATGTACTTATACATTTAGTAATGATTATGTAATCCATAATTTTGCGCGACGAACAGTCACCTTTTTGTAAAATTTCGACCCCCCCCCTTTCCCGAAGGCTGCGTACGCCCATGAAGATGGGAACAAAGGGGGGGAATACCAAGCATAATGTCACACAGATAAGCAGTACACCCCTTGGCAACATATCTTTGGGACATGGCACACACAAACATACACATAAACCCACCTTTCCAGAGTGGTCCACTCCTCATCCTGGTGAGATGGTGTTCCCTTTCCTCTTCTCCATGTCCGCCTAATAACATCGGCCAAGAACAGCTCACATCTGGCAGACACAGAAATTTGAATGACCTTCCCCAGAACAGCAGTGCTTGTGGCCATGTCAAGAACAAAGCTGTCCTCATTGGAAGCTTCTGGTGTAGCAACTACTATGGGGTTAGTTCCAAGGACAGGAGAGATGTGACTTATGGGGTTATGGGGTTACCAGTGCAGCCTGAATGAGTTGTGCTCTGGTGGGGACCACCAGAAGACACGCATTTGTGAAGGACATTCCCGTTCATAGACAAGCATTTCAGTATCAGTTACCATTGAACAGAACTCACTTATAAATGGTCCTACCAGCAGGCCAATTTGGGCTATTCCAATATTTAACCACACACCCCTATGGATGACAATAAATGGTGTCCAGGGGGGGGGGGGGGGGGGGGGGGGAGTGGATGGAACAAAGCACAAGCTTGTCCAGGGGGACATTTACAAGTCTGTTCCGGGAAATTCTGGATATCCACTTGTATGGCTTCTAAGCTGTTGCGGGCTATGTGCTAACAAAACCAAGTTTGCTAGAGATCGAAATTGATTCCACGTTGCACCGTACAATCAGTTGGACTTTAGCGAGCATATTTGGATACAGCCGTCGAGTACCTACAATGTAGTAAAACTGCCGACGCTTAGAAAGCTCAGACAACAGAGATAAAGCTCACTCGTTCCCACACTAGAACCTTTAAAAAAGTTTCACTATTCTTCGTCCGGATCTGCTAAGCTAAGATTCGCTCGGATAAGAGGTTTATTGCATTGTATCATTGCCACGATTGAAGCGGCATAATGGAAGCGGTTATGCGGAACCAACAAGTTAGAAACGTACTGCCGAGTTGGTTTATTATTTTCGTAAGGGGAGTTATACTTGACACAATCTGGTGTTTTGCTAATCGTATTCATGATACTTCAAATCCTCCCGATTACGTAACGTGACGTCCGAGTAAGATTCCTGAAATGGTAGGGCTGATCCGGTGGTGTGACATTTGAATACATACATGTAGTAATAATTACGCTTTAAAATTGGCAACATGAATAATGTTTTTGTTGTACGGATCCATTCAAGCCTTTCTTTGTCTGATCAGTTCATTTTTAGGCATGTAGATTGCGTGAGATCTACTGATATACGTGTACATGACTTAACGTAACTATGCCATTGCCCATTGGCCGTGCTGCCCGTGCATGGAGATTTGAAATTGTTGTACACACATATGTGCATGGAGGCGGGGTTTATTTTTAATTCCAGAAGTTGTAATGCAGTATCTAAAATTAGCGCCACGCCCATGCACCGGACAGTTGTGATGTGGATGGTAGGCCTACTTCTACTATTGCTGGGGCTGGCCACCCCCTCTCTAGGTAAGCTTAACACACCACAACGCACCACCGCTGAACCTACCCTGCCTCCGTACAGCACAGACGTCGTGCGCATCGGGTTCTGTCAGAGTGGTTCCGTTTACCAAGTTGTCTGTTACCTACGCCGGCTTCGTGGAAGTGTGTCTAAACGGGGTGTGGGGTACCGTGTGTGCCGACAGCCCCACCACCCTCTGGAGCGAAAAGAACGCTCAGGTGTTCTGTAGAGGTCTGGGCTACAGCGGAGCACTCAACCCTGTGGACCAAAGCACGTAAGGATAGGAGTGCAACACCAGTAACGTGCTGGCATGCATACTATATGTGCAGAATCTCCACGAGATGCACGCTGCAGAAGGTAAAAAGGCAGCGAACATTTGGTGCAAGTGACAATACAATATTTAAATACAGTGGCCCCATTTAAAAAACGAAAACATTTCTGCTGACTACTGAATCATTCCATCACACACACACACACACACACACACACACACACACACATACACAGGCACGCACGCACGCACGCACGCACGCACGCACGCACGCACGCACGCACGCACGCACGCACGCACGCACGCACGCACGCACGCACGCACGCACGCACGCACGCACGCACGCACGCACGCACGCACGCACGCACACACACACACACACACACACACACACACATGCATGCACAGCACGACTTCAAAAAGCGAATCTAAAAAAGGGGAGAGGGGAGTTGAGATAGGGGATGCCGTTTTTTTGGGGGGGGTGCGCTTTTTCCAAGCAAGAAATGTGATCCGTAATTTCCATCCCATACACATTCCTCGCCGATTATAACGGTAGCGCATTCTAGATGGGCTCAGCATCTAGCATGTCATAGTACAGTAACGTGCAAGAGCTCGTATACATGTAGACCCCTTCCATATGACGTCAAAAATCACATGAAATTAATTTAATGAAATTCATTTGAGGTTAATTCAATTCATATTCAATGCTGTCGCCATCTTGGTGCACAAGTTAGGTATGGGCAATTTACAGTTTTTTATTGTTTATGCCTGTTTTGGGTCTCGTAATACTTTTATACTCTTACCATCGAACGACGTCAGTGCCCACTGTAAAAAAATAAAACCAAACCCATAATCACTTACTGTGAACGTACAGAAATAACCAAAAGCTTTGTTCTGCCCATACCGTCCTATAGTAGCTTGTGCACCAAGATGGCGGACAACAAATAATTTTAATTTCAATGAATGTCATTGCTCACGCGATGAAAAGGGTCTACAAGCTAATCTGCCTCGTCGTCGACCTTGGTGGCCATAGGCGGATCCAGGGGGGGTGCCTAGGGTGCCCGTGCACCACCCTCCAAGGTCCAGTATTAATTAAGTAATTAATTAATTCATTAACCACCTACTTTATTAAATTTCATTTCTATGTTCTCGGTGGCGCGTGTTATGAAACGTCAAAGCTGCATTTTAAGTTGCTTCAGCCAATTGTCGGCAAAGCGAAGGGAAATTGGGATTGATGGTGAATTAGGCAGCATTTCCCGTGGAAAAGAGCAAGAACCTGTACCTGGCTGTAATGAAGATCCGGGTGCAACCAATAAGACATTATCACCAGAACTGGTAGAGGTTAGCCTTTCGATACATAGTGGGGCTAGTTTGTTGGAACACCTGGACCTACATGTACTATCTGACTCCGATCGAACAACCAACCCATGTGTTTTGCCGGCACTCGAGACATGTTGCTCTGCGGCTGGAGTGAGCGGTCAAACTGTTACAGCACGGCGGGCATCATTGAACGATTTCATTCCTCCATACGACATGGGAGATCTCTACATGATTGCAAACCAGCTTTCTGAGTTAGAGCGGTAAGAATACATAAATCGGTGTACTTGTTTTGCGCGTATTAAACTTAAGGTAATGAGTATTTTTGCTTACTTTTTCAGGTACACAGTGCTCAGAAATTTATATGTACCAGATTCAAGCGTCGTATTTCCACCTCGTGATGATTACAAAAAGCTACGACGTTTCGTTTATTTATGGCTAACAGAGTATATATAGTCCATGGCTTGTGTACTCGAAATCTCAGAATGGAGGTCTGTGCCTATGTTGTGTTTTATTTACTAATTCAAGGTCAAAGGCAACTGCTGGTGTCCTCGTTAATGCTCCACTTATAAAGTTTTATAAAGCTAAGGAACTGTTACAAAAGCATTCAACCGAAATCAACTTTCACAAAGGTGCAATGGCTGATATGCATATTTTTATTGCCATAATGGAACAACGTCGCCCTTCAGTAATACATTTGGCAAATTCTGCACATTCATCTGTGGTAGAAAAAAATCGATTTGTACTTAAATCAATACTGGAGTGTGTTGTATTCTGCGGAAAGCAGAATATATCATTCAGAGGACATCAGAGGACATGTATGAGCAGTTAATGCGCTTGTAATTTACCGTGCCCCTCCCTTCATTAATATTCATGTACACCACCCAGCCAAAAATCCTGGATCCGCCTATGGTGGCGACCGATTAGTCGCATACCCAGACTACTACTAAATTGGCTCAGCATCAAGCACAATAAAGCTAATCTGCCTCATCGTCTACCTTTGATCGATCTATCGTGCATGTGTGTGCCGGCCACGTTTCATATCACATGCAAGCAGCGATTTACAAATTTATGAAGAGATTGACCATGGTGATGACGATTCAAGTGAATCAATAGTATTGCGCACTTTATCCGACTGAAGTTAATTTTTTTCCCGGTCCCGATCCGGTAAATTTAATTTCGAGTCAAATGATTAATGTATTGTATCGGCTATATAATGTCTCGGGAGGCCTTTTGTGAAAGTTTTTCTACCTTGTTCTGTCGCCTGTATTGAAGATACGTTCATAAAAAAACTCTGTTAGTATTACTATAGTAAGATACTCAAGCTCGGGACGTGCCTGATCAGTGTAGTCTGTAGATATCGTTTGACGTTTAGCATTTTCGTGCGTAAGTTCCGTATTGTCAACCACCTTTCTCAACAGAGGTCACAAGTGTGCACAATATTTTGTGTGCCTTTGTAATTGAATATTATTATTATCATATAACAATGGACGTGAGGACAGGTGAGGTCATCGTCAATCGATGTGGTACTTTTTAAGTTTCTGAGTCACCGTTTCTAGTGCAAAACATGAATAAACTTATGTCATGTGTGTTTTGTTTACTATACGCGTGTTCTGCGCCATTTTAATCAGTGGTGGACGGTGAAGAAAATTGCCTTGTATGATTGCTTATTATGGGATGGAGACAAGTCTCTTTATAAAGCTAAAATTCATTACTTGGTTGTAAGTTTGGCGATCCGGGGCATGGGCTGGCAGGGCTGAGTAATCATGTACGGGAAGCAAAGCAACATGACGAGAACTTGTTTTATATTTGTTAACACCATACATGTCGAGCTAGTGTCGTTCCCAGACCAATATGACGCAATGTTTATATATCGCATAATGTATAAAATCGCTGGTGTTTCGAAGTTAAATTTACCGGTAATAAGGACCGGAAATTAAGTTGAGCCGGATAAAGTGTGCAATACTTTTGAAGGTGCCATAGCATTCTTTTGTTCACTGGAATCTTCATCACCATCTTCAATCTCTTCATAAAATCCGTAAAATCGCTGCTTGCGTTACCCTCTCAAAACGACTCCCCCAGAATCCATCAGCTGCTACATCAAGTCGAACACCATCCTGGAAGTTGGCTGAGGCAGAGGTGGGAACCTCACCTGTGATGGGTTGTAGATGAAACTCAAATGAAACATTCTGGCAGATTTCTGAAATGAGATAAGCTGTATAGTCCCTGATCTCATTGGAACCAAATCAAATGGTTATGGATATACTAGTACATGTAGTCTTATATTTACGTCAGTGTCGTTGTATATACACAAATTTCCAAATAACGCACAAGTTTTGGTCCAAAACAATATGGCTGTTAATGTTTTGATCCTTCCTGGGATGATGCGGCAAGAGGTGGGTATAGAAGGACAGGAGGCTTTCACGCACCTGGCCTCTTGCCTTGGCACAAGAAGCAACGAACCTAAGTCAAAGGTGGTTGCCAGTCTATATGGTAGTATGACTAAACATGACCCTGGTAAGGCTGACTGGTATACTCTCATCCCCAGACCCAAGTGATGTAGCAATTATAGCTGTAAACACATCTCCCCTCTTGAGGCAGCATAACTGTTGTGTGCACAAGTAGTTACTATTTTGTGTGCCTTTGTAATTGAATAATATAACAATGGACGTGAGTTCCAGCACACACGTCCTGCTGACATTGTAGCTTCGAACTGGCTCTTCTGTGGCAAGCCTGCTGCCTTTGACCTTACTGTGACCTCTCCCCTTTACCCACCCTTTCCCTCTGAAGTAGGTCTCACAGCAGGGTCAGCAGCAGTTGTTTGCAGAGCTAGGAAAGCACTCTGCAAATGATGCCAAGTGTTCTGAGCTGGGGGTGGACATGCATTCCCCTTGTGGCAGAGTCGAATGGAGCTTGGGGCAAAGAAGATGTTCAAGCACGTTCTCGGCTTGCATCTCACCTTGCCACATAGACCAAAATACCCAAGTCCAAGGTGGTCCCCAGGCTCGTATGGTGGCCCGAACATGTCTCTTGTACGAGCCAATGCCCGTGCCCTCCCCCTACAGAGTCGATGCTCACTCCTGGATAGGGATAGTTGCTCTCCATAACTTTTAGCTAATTTTTTTTTTGTTGTGAGCACGTTTAGTCTATATATTATCTTATAAAAAATAACAATGAGAGAAGGATGTATGACAGCACATCTCATGGTATGCTGTGGTGACACTAACCATGATTTTTTTGTTGGCAAAATATTGTTCACATGCTGCGTTCAACCAATGTACAAGTATGTATAATTGTACATGTAGTCATCAAAATGGATTTCATCAGTATGTACCTCTTCCCCAGGATATCCCCTATCTACTATCCCAACACACCCATCAACTACAGATCTGTGCGCTGTGATGGAACAGAAACATCTCTCAGTCAGTGCACCCACTCTGAGAACACCACTGGTTGCACCCATGCCTCAGATGCTGCTGTGGTCTGTAGACTGAGTCAGTTATTGTGTGTGTGTGTGTGTGTGTGTGTGTGTGTGTGTGTGTGTGTGTGTGTGTATGTGTGTGTGTGTGTGTGTGTGTGTGTGTGTGTGTGTGCGTGTGTGTGTGCATGTGTGAGTACATGGGGGGGGGTGATGCATGTGTGTGTGTGTGTGTGTGTGTGTGTGCACATGCACATAACCTTTTATCCCTCCTCCCCCATTTCTCCTTCCTTCCACTCCCATATAAGGTGCCTCTGGTGGAGACCTTCGGCTGGTAGGCTCCACTGCCAATGGACAGGGAGCAGTTGAGATATACAGCATGGGATCACAGCAGTGGTACCGAGTGTGCCCTACAGGGTGGACATCCAGTTATGCTTCTGTTGCCTGTCAACGGCTGGGGTACCAGAGTGGTGTGTCATCTACGTACAGGTATGATGGGACTTCAGAGCATTTCATCTGACATTTCAACTGTGATGGTATTTTCTATCATCCAACTCCAATCTTGTCATATGTGTGGGCAGTCTCATGTTGCTACATAACATCACTATATCATCATTAATTTTGTCAATAAATTAAATAAATTCTAGACACATATATCCAAGGATAGCTGTTCTATTTATCATTTCTACTCTGAATTTAATTTATGTGCTGTGCATTCTGTTCGTGTTCAACTATGCATCAAGTCTAGGAAGTGGTGGCCTTTTAACAACGTCAGTAACCTGTGGATCGGCATCATCACAGTGTTCATCATCTGGGTATACCTTATGTTCTGGGGCACCATCAAACTCCTATGCTGGTGTCATCTGTTCCAGCTCAGGTAATTCAGTCTCTACAGGGTTAAAGAATTTATTTTTTATTATCATTTTTGGTTGTCTCTTTGTAGCAAACAGAACTGATTCTATACGCCTCTCTGGAGGTAGCAGAGCCAGTACAGGGAGGGTGGAGGTGCTGTACAATGGAGTGTGGGGGACCGTGTGCAACATAAGTGGGTGGACCATCAATGAGGCACAGGCCGTGTGCAATCTGCTGGGGTACGCCAACAGCTCCACTGTCAGCATCACGTCTTTAAGGTGAAGTGGTCTGTTTCCACCTCCAGTGGGTGGTTTGTGATGCTGATGTTGTGTCCTCAGCTTCTATGGGCTTAGCTCCCTCTACCCCATATGGATCAGCGGCCTCACCTGTGGCAACTACTCAGTTACAAACATCACCCAGTGTGCATATTCCAAGCCCATTGGATACAGACAGTTCTGTAGTCACGACTATGATGCCCTGGTGGACTGCCAAAGTATGTGCACATCTGCATATCTGCTATATCTACATGTATATGGGATTGTTCACAAAAAAAATGTAGACCCCCCCCCCCACTGTGAAATATCATGTATGGAAAGGTTCTTATTGAACATTATGCTGTGCCACACAAAGGTAACTGTTAACCCCACATTTCTGCTAGTTCCAAGCAAATTAAAGTTTGTGATGTGTTACCTAATAGCTCTATGTTTTGATAGTCCAATTTTCAACATGTAAGAACTTTTCCCTACCAGATATAGCAGATTAACAAAATACATTGGTTTTTTATTTGTGTGTGTGTGTGTGTGGGGGGGGGGGGGGGGGATTTGCAGGTGAAAATTAATGGAGCTTAATAATAATGTCAATGTGGGGATCATTGTGGGGTCAGTGTTGAGATGGTCTTTGCACTCCCCTCTCAGGTTCTTCAAGTTCCAGCCTGGCGGGTCTTGGGGCTCTGGCAGTGGTGGTAGCTGTACCAGCTGCAGGGGCTAGATATGCTAGCCCAATATGCAAACTGATGGGAAATATTTGCCGCATGTTGGGCGGGTGCCTTAGTTGTATCCAAAGTGCACTTAATAGTCTAAGGCTGATGTTGTGCTGCTGTTTCATCGCTTCAACAATTCCAAGTCCTCGACGCAGGAGAAGTGTCTTAGCACCACCGGTACGTCTGGGTTGGAGAAGGGAAGAAGAGAAGGGGAGCGATAATTGGAATAGGGATGTGGACCTGAGTGGGCGGGATAAGCAAATATGCCCATTTGAATGGATTCTATCTGGGGTTTTTTCTGTACTGACATACATAGCTAGCTATACATAGCTAGGCATCCACAATTGAATGTGTACTAGGAGATTTGGTCTTTAATAACTAACAATGACCAGCTTTTATTTAGCTAATCATCAACCTGTAAATTCATTTTAATGTCTAGAAAAGTAGTATGGAGCCGATGAAACGTATTATAAATAATAATGAAATTAATAAATCACAAGTGAGGCCAAAGAAGCACCATCATCAAAACCCACATCACTTTTCCAATTAATACCCTTCCCTCTGAGACATAGGTGAACTGCTCAGACTGCAGTATAAGGAAGCGGAGTAGTCTAAGGAGTAGTCTTTGTCCCACTTGTATGACAGGGCAGTGGCCATGTGCTTTAGAGAGTGGTCCAGTCAAACCAGAATTAAGGATTGATGGGCAGCAGTGTGATAGGCAGCAGTGTGATGGGCAGCAGTGTGATGGGCAGCAGTGTGATGGGCAGCAGTGTGATGGGCAGCAGTGTGATGGGCAGCAGTGTGATGGGCAGCAGTGTGATGGGCAGCAGTGTGATGGGCAGCAGTATGATGGGCAGCAGTGTGATAGGCAGCAGTGTGGTGGGCAGCAGTGTGGTGGGCAGCAGTGTGATGGGCAGCAGTGTGATGGGCAGCAGTGTGATGGGCAGCAGTGTGATGGGCAGCAGTGTGATGGGCAGCAGTGTGATGGGCAGCAGTGTGATGGGCAGCAGTGTGATGGCAGCAGTGTGGTGGGCAGCAGTGTGGTGGGCAGCAGTGTGATGGGCAGCAGTGTGATGGCAGCAGTGTGATGGGCAGCAGTGTGATGGGCAGCAGTGTGGTGGGCAGCAGTGTGATGGGCAGCAGTATGATGGGCAGCAGTGTGATAGGCAGCAGTGTGGTGGGCAGCAGTGTGGTGGGCAGCAGTGTGATGGGCAGCAGTGTGATGGGCAGCAGTGTGATGGGCAGCAGTGTGGTGGGCAGCAGTGTGGTGGGCAGCAGTGTGATGGGCAGCAGTGTGATGGGCAGCAGTGTGATGGGCAGCAGTGTTATGGGCAGCAGTGTGGTGGGCAGCAGTGCCTAACACATTAAAACATTACAAACAACGCCTCTAACTGTGATTGCCCAATAATCTAATCTTCAGCTAAAAATGATTTTGTACTTACTGGCAAAAACAAAAACAAATGGTTAAGTTTAACAAGCCTTCAAACTATAATTCTAATTAACTATTGAGCTGTGTCTAATGATGATTACAGCAAAATAGTGTTTTAAACACATTCTGCAGGGTTATTGTAAATTGGCTATTTAGAGTAATCAAAACCGTAATACAACTGAGCTTCTTTTAAAGGATGAAGTTGTAATCACCACCACCACCACCACCACTACCACCACTACCACTACCACTCCCCAAGCACAAGTCGATGTGGTCATCACCAAAGAACCAGACCCTCCTTATATACCAGTGGACTCTGAGCTTCAGAAAGCCCCTCCCCCAACATACCAGGATGCTTCCAAGTTTGTCGATGCACCTCCAGAGCTTCCTCCTCCCCAGTACAATGTTCCTCCTCCCCAGTACTCTGTAGGTCTCCCTGACTATCCTGGTGCAGTGGTAAGCATCCATTAGTGATGAAAGTGCCCACATAATCCTGGTAATCACCACCACAGGTTTCTGAATTGTGATGGGACCAACAAGAAAATGTGACCTAGCTGTGTCTATTTAGTTTGTGCTGTACTGTTTTATTTACAAGCTGTATCAGTTGTATTGCATACTGCACTATGCTCAATGATTTAAAGTACCTGTTTTGTTGGAAGGTGGTGGTTGCACATGAAAAAGTTATAGAAAGTTAGGACTTAGGAAGCTTGGGGAATGGGGATACAGACTCTGTACAGATACAGAGATTCTTGATTGTATTGTTTCAGAGCTATATTTACAGAGCTTTCCAGAACAGTCATCCACCAGAATCAAAACGTGATCACGTCGGTATACCAGAGAATCTGATGATATTTTTCTATGAGAAAGTTCTTGGTATATAGGATTTATAGGCAATGGTGGTGTAAAAAAAATACGGCCGTTCAGTTTTGCTCGTCGAAAGCATTTTGACAAAAACAACTTCAATAGGCCTACATAAAAAAAAAAAAAGAAGAAAAAAAATCACAATCGTAGATTTCTTCCTATAAAGTCCCGACGGTAGCGGATTCTATTTGCTCTCTTATTTAACGGCCTCTGAATTTGAATTGTAGTGCTTTTTCATCGCAGCTCGCATTGGTTCGGGGTTCTGGTAATACCGCTATCTCTCGGCAGTTAGTTTCGGCACGGTTCTTGTGATAGAAATAATTTATTTACATAATTATAATAATATCTATGTTACCTCCGACGAAGGAATAATTTGCAAGTATAAAACTGGACGTATCATGTCACTACTGCCTGAGCTTACGTATACAGGTTGTAGTCTACACTATACCTTGCAGTCCGTGACCCTTCCGCCAAGAAATTTCCTAGAATAACCGATCGAAGACTCTTTCTTTTTTTCTTCTAAGATTCTTAGAGTCTAGGACATTCCTTGGGGTTACTATAAATAATGCAGTAATCCTTCACCGTTTACGCAGTGAGTCAGTGTCGGCCAATAGACCTTTTTCATGTGTCACAAGATAATTAATGTTTAATCTCCCTGAATCCTTATTTAAGGATGGCCATCCTTAAATAAGGATGATGACCCCTTTCTAAGAGAATGATGCACACTTGGTGCTTTATTTTAGATTTGTGATTAACTAGATTCAAGATAAGGCACATTAGCGTTACTAGTACTTCCGCGATCACAACAGGTTTGACTTGCTCAAAAACCGGTATTACAGTCTCGTTATGGCGAAGCCGCCATTTGCCGTTGGCGATATAGTAGTGAGCCAATTAACTCAAATCGAAGGAAGGGCAGGTTTCTGAAAGCTGAAATAGTAGAATGTAGACTGTCAGAATCAGATGGACCCATCTGTGGAACAATATCCACGGCGATACGCTGGCTCAGTCACGTACACAGGGGCTGATCCAGAGAGGGTGGATAGGGTGGCTAGCCACCCCCCCCCCCCCCCCCCCCCCCCCCCTTCCTCAAATAATTATTTACGAATACTAAAATACTGATTGAGAACTATCAGCAATTTCTGTTTGAGGGCTAATAGCTTTTCTGTTCAACAGCTTCCATTTTAGGGGTGAAAAAAGATTATGACGCTTTGTTTGGTTTTTTTGTGTGATCAGATGTTTATTTTGATACATGCATAATAATTGTGACTAGTACATAGCACAAAAGAAAAATCAATGTAAGCCTATAGTTGCCAGTGCACATCTTTAAACTGCATGATAATACTAAGTTACCAAATATGTCAATCATTTACACAAAAACATCATATGAAAGTTGTGATTTATTCATACAACACTGATTCACTACACAACTTTCTATGGTGCATTTGTGTGAATGATTGATACTCCTAAATAAGGAAAACTTCAAAATTCAATCTAAAATTTTTTGCATTGCTTGGTGCCTGCCATGCATTTAGTTTCTGTCTCAAAGCGAAAAGAGTAGTTTAGGTGCTTTTGTGTACTCACCATTTACAAACCATTATAGGTCCGAGAAATTACTTGAAAAATATTCCTGCAAGATAGATTCTCATTTACGATCAGTTGATTGTGCATACATAGCTAAATCCTAAAGGATTTGTGAATTGTCAGCCACAGCATTGATACCTTTTTGAGACATCCTTCATGTTAGAGCCATTTATAATCTTGAAGCCAACGTCTCTGAAATTTAGCCTGTTTCCTTTTCCTTACTCCAGCAACACTAAATCATATAGTATTTTAAAATTAAAACAGCATCTGCAAGCCTGTCTTGCTCAGATATCAGTACTGATATCTTTCATTATCATTTCATGTTCTTGACTGTCAGATTGCATCTTGTACAGACATCCTGAGCAGGGTCCTATTCCTCTGACTGCTCCTCATGTATGCATGATCAGTGGATCAGTGTTAGGAAGTTCAGCCGAGGAGGTTTTAAACCCGTCATTTAGATGCTGATTGAGATATACATGTATACTGTTTCCAGATCAGAATCTGTATCGGCATCATCATCCATACATTCGGACTCGTAGGATACACAAGTAACTGGTAGGCCAGATACTGATGACACGCTGTGATCAGGACCTTTGAGTATTTCACTTTCCGAGTTGAACTTGAAAAAGTCCCATAAGGACTTGCCGCGGCATGCACTTCAACATCTGTGACGGAAAGCAGGCAAAATGAACTCAGTGAAAAATCTGATACGATGAGTGCACCTGTCCTAAAGAAAACACTTTTTCATGCATAAGATATCTACCGCCAGTAAAAAAACTTCGGCGAATACATCCCCCTCCCGCACCCACCCACTTTTACCACCCCGGGTCCAGCCACCCCCCCTCCTAAATTCCTGGATCAGCGCCTGGTACATTGTACGTACCGGACCGTGCGGCCAGTGTCATACACTCGAAAGTGTCAAGCTATATAGCTAAGCAACCCTGCTTAGTGAAAACGAAGGATGTAATTCCTCAGTATGGATGGGACTTACATGTAGGCGGGCCACTAGGCCTATATATACATGTGTAGCTAGGTGACCGTACTGAATTCCGTAATTCCGTAATCTATGGCGGCAGCAACAGTAGGCCTAGGCAATGACGTGGTCCCCTCGAGTCTGATTAATTGGGGCTAAGAATTGGCAACCCTTCCTACATCTCCCGTAACCCCCCCCCCCCCCCCCCCCCCCCCCCCCCCCCCATCCACCATTGTACATGCCCGGGTACTGTATGCATGAAATGATAGGAATAGAAAGCACACTCAGTCTGTTCAATAGAGCGCAACCACATGTAGTGCACGTGGTCATGCACTGGTCTCAGCGAGGCTATAGGGACTAAGGGATACATCCACGCTGGCGTTTGACCAGAAGATAGCATCTACATCAGTACACGTACGCGTCATTATACAAACGCTTGAAGTGTTATGATGTAAATGCTCATAACTTATTAACCACAAGTTATTTTTTCAACGAATCAGGTTAACGGTTGTCACAGCCCTTTGCGACTGGACAAAAGGGTCCATAATTAGACAATACCGTAAACCAAAAAAATCCATTGCGGCTACATATGCGCCATGGCCTCATTAAAATGGCGTTATTTGAGAGAGCTGTATCTTGTTCATTTTACCATCGAATGCCCGTTGATCCCTCCCATTTAACTGGTGTATTATCGC
>OX442428.1:6210704-6297803 GCA_949361645.1 Spongilla lacustris
CATGTGCGGTGCTGGTATTAATAGTAGGGGGAGTGTGTGTGTGTGTGGGGGGGGGGGGGGGGGGGGGTGGCCAAGCGCTTATGTCACTGTACAAGCTGTGCGCCGTTCGTCAAAATCTTATTAGAGTAGAACACTACCTCCAGAAATATTGAAACAAGGTTACGACACACGTGCACAGGGCCGTAGCCGCACTATGGCATAGGCGTGGGGGGGGGGGGGGGGGGGGGGGGGGGGGGGGAATGGCGATCGCTCCCTCAGATTTATATGTCTAATGCATGCAATAAGGGGGAGCGTCGCTTCTCTAATAAAGCAACGTCGTGTTACAAATGTTATTATTAACGACGACCTCTTCCGCTCCCCGTACCGACGCCTCTGTCCATATCCAGTTTTCCTTGCGTATTATCTCTGACGATATACGAGTCCTCCAGAAAGCGTGCCGAATGCGTGAGCGAATTATTTATTACGTCATGGCCCACGAGTGATGAGAAGCCATTCATCGATACATGCAGTACCAGTGACTAGACAACCTGGTCGCTGGGCACTGCAAAACGTGAGGGTATTCCTCCATTGTTTAGTTTAAAATGTTTACTGCCACGCAAGAGGAAACGTCCTTTGGTCCACCTGCGCCTGCGGTGTGCCAACAGGTGTGGGGATTGACACAGCTGGCAACAACCACATCCTGCTAGTGATAGCAAACAAAAAAAGCTTGCAGACTTAACTTATTTTTCTCATTATTGTTTTTGCTACCTGTGGCAGTGTACAAACTATATTTAAGAACACACACACACACACACACACACACACACACACACACACACACACACACACACACACACACAAACAGGAAGAGATGTGTGATGAATGCCAAGACCGAACAGAGGCACAAAGATTTGGTATTACCAATTCCAGATAATGGCATGCATATCTCCCTTCAATGGCTAAACAAAGTTTCAGAACTAATGAGGCCAATTGGCTATGTTAACCCCAAACGCCTTCAGTCCTTAAATTAAATGTCCCAGTGTATCTACTCAGCAGCAGTGCCGATCAACGTTTACCACACCAACAGTTAATTGCTTTGTTCACGTTTGAGTGACAAAATACCACGTGTGAACGAAGTGAAGTGCGCACGTCATCATTCGCCTGTTCGTCACATGCATCCCTCTCCATCGCATACTGTTTCGCGAAAACCGTTATACGTAGTGATACACTAAAATACAGTATGTCATGCTAAAAATACGAAGCATTTAAGCAAGCACTGACTGGGGGGGGGGGGGGGGGGGGGGGGGGGGGTAGTGACGTCTGTATGAGAAGGGAATGGCGTCTGTATGAGAGAAGCCTCTACTTTTCTTCGCTATTATTCCACTTAGCTTTGTGCTGCTGCCTCCCGAAACCTTCGTCATAATTCCCTTTCGCCTTAAATAGCTGCTTAAAGTGCACCTTGCAGTAAATCGTTCCCTCCAATGCGGCGTACGAACCGACGCTGAGTGGCTTCTTACAGACGTCGCATTTAAAGCACACCTTGTGGTACACGACCTTGTCCGCCTCCAGCCGCTCCATGGCGTACACGTTCTTGGAGCACGTTGCGCAAGCTTCAGCCTGAGCCGTCCCGCGCATCGTTCCGGTACCGCACGCGGACGGCTTTTCGCTCTCGCTCTTCGAGGCGATGGGGGCGCCTTGTGTCGCCACTGGTCCGTGCACTATTGACATATTGGTGACACAAACAAACTGCGCTGCGAACTGAGTGTCTGCGTCGTGTCGTGCGCAGAATTTAAACCACACATACACTCCCCGGAAGCCATCGTCAGGAAACTCCGTACGTTGGCAATTTACGGAGTTTTCTTGGCAATCAAATTAAAGTGAGGAAGAAATTCGACTCGCGGTGGTAATCGCTAACCCTAAAAGGCTCAGCATTCCAATCTCTCAGTAATTCTGATAAACGACTTTGATAGTTGACGGATCATATCGGTAAAGGGATTGTAATACTTTGCCCAAACTGGTGGTTGATGATTGGCTGAGCACATACTGGGAATGCCTTGCTATACTGGAAGCGATGATGTTACCCCGTCAAGTAAACACGTCACTGAAGTCTGCACAAATTGCACACACATACACACACGTGCACACCCACACATACACACACGTGCACACCCACACATACACCCACACATACACACACATACACACACATACACACACATACACACACACACACACACACACACTCACACACACACACACACACACACACACACACACACACACACACACACACATACACCACAACTGTGCACATACACACCCACAGGCACACACAACTGCACACACAGATGACACGATAAATTACCACAAGTGCATACAACAAACCACAATGATACACGTGTCCTCAAAACGAGTTTCATGTACACACTTCATACCTCCAGCCTTCATACTGCACTACAGTACTTGGACCAACATGTGGGTTGCGCCGATCACCTTGGTTTTGCAGCAGGTAAAATGACTTCGAGATGCTTAACATTCTCCAGATCTGTTCGCTGGCACTCTGACTGCTGTAGATGAGGAAGTATCAGTTTGTTCTGCTATGCTGTGCTAGTAAACAGTGGTGGGTTTGAAAAACTGACTACCCAGTTAGAAACAACATTGTAGGCTGTCCGTAAATCTTGCACTTCCTTATTTGGGTACAAAACCGCAAATGAAGCACCATGATGTGGTGAAAACAAGCTGGGATAAGATAAAAAAAACTACATGCACTTGCTAGCTGTCTTTTCCTGTTGCTTGGCCACAAACAAAGTCAAAACCACCTGTCCATCACCTGTGCCCCCTAACACCCATCACCTGTGTCCCTAACATCCATCACCTGTGTCCCCTAACATCCATCACCTGTGTCCCTAACACCCACCACCTGTGTCCCCTAACATCCATCACCTGTGTCCCTAACATCTATCACCTGTGTCCCTAACATCTATCATCTGTGTCCCTGACACCCACCACCTGTGTCCCCTAACATCCATCACCTGTGTCCCTAACATCCACCACCTGTGTCCCCTAACATCCATCACCTGTGTCCCTAACATCTATCACCTGTGTCCCTGACACCCACCACCTGTGTCCCCTAACATCCATCACCTGTGTCCCTAACATCCACCACCTGTGTCCTCTAACATCCATCACCTGTGTCCCTAACATCCATTACCTGTGCCCCCCCCCCCCCCCCCCCCCAACACCAATCACCTGTGTCCTCCCTGTTCAACTACTGGTCAGTCTCCCCTACATGTATAGGTAATACTACAATCAGATTGATACACTGTACTCTATTGTGGCTATCAACTCACTCACAAAGCTTGTTTCTTATATAGTGCCAAACATGCTTTTTGACACCACTTCAGTTATCTTGACATGCAATACAATATTCACGCCACTGTCCTAGTCTTGATTATGTATATTAAAGGTGGCAGTTAATATGTGGGCAGGGGTATAGTGGTGACATCATGGAACAGGATGTGGTGGTGACCACCAAGCATACCATGGCAAGTCACCATTGACCAAGGATTTACATGTAAGTAAAATAATAAGTTTATTAATCATTTGGAATTTTATAGAAATCTCAGTTTGGTACAAAGGTATGTGCACATTAATGTGCCTCTGAAACAGAGAATAATCTCTGAAGTGACGAAACGTCTCATTGCTTAGCTCCATCTTGGTGTTGGAATTCAGCTTCAAATGGCTGTGCGCTATTTCCTGGTTGCACTGCTGATGCAATCTCTTTTTAACATCAACACAAGTACCACACAACAAATACAGTTAATTAACTGCAATGGCGGGAAAGAAAATCACGCTCAAATCACTGAAAATGGTAGATTTGCTCTAACTGCTGCCCCCCCCCCCCCCCCAAACAGTACAAGCAATATGAATCAGATGGCACCATGCTGCCATGTCTTAAAAAGAAGATATCAAACATTTGAAGTTGCTATCAACAACAACACAAAATTTTAATTAATGCCCACAACATTATTTACATTGGTTGGAAAATATGCTCCTTGTGTGTGTGTGTGTGTGGGGGGGGGGGGGGGGTAGTGAGAGGCCATTTCAGAAGCAACTTAATCCTTATCTGGATTTGGTCACAAAAGCCTGGTTCTGGATCCAACTAACTAACTTTTGGCCCTGGCTCCAGCTACCTACAAGCCAGCCATGCTAGCAATGAACTACTTCTGTACATGCATATATACCCTTAGAAATAGAACTCTTAACTGTGATACACTTCTGAACATAGACACGTTGCATAATGAGCACAGCAGTGGTCCAGCTATGTTCCGGCTAAGAGAACACTACAGTATCCAGCATGGCTCCCAGTGACTGTGTTATGTTGGCAGTCAGCACACCTTCAATCTTCTCCTCAAGATGGCGCTTTGGGTCCTGCAGCAATAGCACCAGTGAAATAGAACAGGTGCCAAAGGAACACCAGGTGTACATGTAAGGAACACCAGGTGTACATGTAAGGAACACCAGGTGTACATATAAGGAACACCGGGTGTACATGTAAGGAACACCAGGTGTACATATAAGGAACACCGGGTGCACATGTAAGGAACACCAGGTGTACATATAAGGAACACCAGGTGTACATGTAAGGAACACCAGGTGTACATATAAGGAACACCAGGTGCCAGTGTACATGTAAGGAACACCAGGTGTGCAGGTTGCCAAGCCATAGTGCTGGTAGAAGTTTGTGGGCACCATAGCAACCTAGTAACAAAAGACATCTCCTCTAAACACAGGAAATGTTTGAATATAAAGCATTTCAAAAGAAAAACAAAAATTTCTTGTAATGAGAAAAGCTATTATATTCTTAAAATGCTGGTTTGAGAAGATTTTCCAATTAGTAGAGGAACAGTAAATATGCCATCACCACACACCCAAGGACTATAACACCACTTCCCCTTGTGATAACCATAGCACTAACTGCAGGAGGCAGCATCAATAAGGAGGGGTGGGGGGTGGGGTGATGGGGTCAGGGTAAGGGGGTGATGGGGTCAGGGGCATCTTGGGTAGGGGGTGATGGGTCATGTAGGGGGTGATGGGTCATGTAGGGGGTGATGGGGTCAGGGCATCTTGGGTAGGGGGTGATGGGGTCGGGGCATCTTGGGTAGGGGGTGATGGGGTCATGGCATCTTGGGTAGGCCAGGGCATCAGATTGGGCAGATGGCACCATCCCTTCCTCCCCATTCCCCTGTTGTCTAATTGGAATAAAGCTTCCAGACAAGAAGATGGCTGTAAGTACTACAGACAGACTTCACTCCAACACTCAAAAACATTGTGGATGACTACTAGTGCAAAATGTTTTGCATACCATTACTGTAAGTGTACCATTACTGTAAGTGTACCATTACTGTAAGTGTACCATTACTGTAAGTGTACCAATACTGTTAGAGTACCAAGGTTATTACGTTAGACTGGGAGGGGGAAGGGGCCTATACCCCCCCCCCCCCCTCCCCCCATGGCCCATGCTAAGCCCCTGAGTGCCGGGGGCCATCTTGGGGCGGATTAGAATGCAAATAAGTCATTTAGACAAAATACATGCAGCTGGCCCCATTGCCTCTGATAACACAAACCACCGAGTCAGTGAGTATGCTTTAGGACTAAGGGGCTTATAGTTGGATGTACTACTTGTTATGGACACACTATATCAGTGTGGAGGATAACGTTCCAAAATTGCCCTGACACTATGTTAGGCCATTACAATATTTGACCTGACATGTCATGAAATCAGTCGGACATTGTATATAAAAAATAGCATTGAAAAACATTAGCAATCAGTGCATTGCATGTTCTACACATGACATAGGTAGTTAGTGCTAGAGTTTTACTTAAAATTGTGTGCAAGGCCTCCTCAAAGTACTCACTCGCGCATAGACTTGCGCTGAGTTGCTCAAGAACTGGTGCGCGTGGACTTGTGTGTTTGTACGTTCATATGTGCATGAGCTGGCCAGACCGGATACTAGCATTTAATAGGTGGGCTGGACGAGAGGCTTAAAAAGGTGGGCTTGGTGCAAATGACTCGGTTATATTTGGAATCTTGAAAACTAGTGGAGGCGCTTAGAAAGGAAGTGTATTCAGTGTACGTGACTGTTGCTCCGAGAAAAGAAATACAAGCAATTAGCACACATGCGCAAAATCACTGAGTCGCTATATCGCAGCCACTCGCGCTCAATTTATTAATACTTCGCGCGGACATCATTACCGCACATGCGTAAAATCACCCGGACAAGTTGCAAAATTCATTGGATAATGTCCGATGTCCGACTGTTATCCGCCACACTGTATATACCCCTTCACACCTCCTCTCTCTCCTCCTCACACCTCCTCTCTCTCCTCCTCACACCTCCTCTCTCTCCTCCTCACACCTCCTCTCTCTCCTCCTCACACCTCCTCTCTCCTCCTCACACCTCCTCTCTCCTCCTCACACCTCCTCTCTCTCCTCCTCACACTTCCTCTCTCCTCCTCACACCTCCCCTCTCCTCCTCACACCTCCCCTCTCCTCCTCACACCTCCCCTCTCTCCTCCTCACACCTCCCCTCTCCTCCTCATACCTCCCCTCTCTCCTCCTCACACCTCCCCTCTCCTCCTCACACCTCCCCTCTCTCCTCCTCACACCTCCCCTCTCTCCTCCTCACACCTCCTCACCTCCTCTCTCCTCCTCACACCTCCCCTCTCTCCTCCACCATCTCCCCCCAAAAGCTCAGCAACCGAAGTACATGTACATGTACACAACATAGGGTCTATGGGATACATAAATAAGTGATATGCTGACCACCATGAAAGTAAAGGAATGTTGCTAAGCAATGTTGCCTAATGCTCCCTAATATCACACAGTGTAACACTAACCCCCCCATATCAGGGGACTGACCACACCCCCACACATCATGGACTGACCTGTTTACCAATGTTCTTGACAGCTAGCTGTTCAGATGTCATCTTGTCTTCCTCCTCAACAGCCTATCAGGCATTAGTCATGTGACAGATCAGATGTTAGTCATGTGACATTGCAAAGACATCACACATGCATCCAAAATGTTGGAATAAGGGACAACACAACACTACACTTAGACCTGCCGATTGTCTGGATGGCTACCGAGAAAGCTGTGAGGCTGCAATCAAATTGTTTTTTCTTTTTCTTTTCTTATAAGCTACAAGGTACACCACAAGCACATCTAATGTGCAATAGGAACACTGCACAATACTGCAATAGGAACATTCCACAATACTGCAATAGGAACACTCCACAATACTGCAATAGGAACATTCCACAATACTGCAATAGGAACACTCCACAATACTGCAATAGGAACATTCCACAATATTGCAATAGGAACACTCCACAATATTACAATAGGAACACTCCACAATATTGCAAAGGGCTCCACTCAGTCTGAAGCTGCGGCAATATGGCTTCCTCTATGCTGCTGTTTGCATACATGTATGGCTACTTACCCTATGCGAGAGGAAACTAGGGTGCCCAGACCTAATAATAAGCAAAGGTAACCTACTCTAGGTAGATCAAGTGCCCAGACCTAATAATAAGCAAAGGTAACCTACTCTATGTAGATCGAGTGCCCAGACCTACTAATAAGCAAAGGTAACCTACTCTAAGTACACCAGGTGCCCAGACCTACTATAATAACCTATCCCTAGGTACAACAGGTGCCCATGGCCCACTAAGCATACAAAAGGAGGATATCAATTCCCTCCACCTGTTGTGGCACAAAGTGCCCTATCACTTGTGACCATCTAAGTCTGACAATGCAATGGATACTGAAGATCAGGTGTCATGCCCTTATAGGGATTTCTCGTGCCCCCCCCCCCCCCATCCCCCATCTTATGCCCTCTCATTAATGACATCACCAGACCAGCAAACAAGTGTAGCCATAGAGTCTGCAAGTTATTGGTGAGAGACAGGAATGGGCAATGGGTCATGGACACTTATAATAGCACGAATTTCTGAAGTTCCTGTTCATTTAGAGAGATTTGTTCTACCTTTTCATCTTTTTTCTATTTGGTTGTTTGAGCCAAACACATTGTAATGTTACAATGTGTTTGGCTCAAACAACCAAATAGAAAAAAGATGAAAAGGTAGAACAAATCTCTCTAAACGAACAGGAACTTCAGAAATTCGTGCTATTATAAGTGTTGTACATATCTTTATAGAACTGTACACATACATACAGAAAATGCACAAAACTCCAACAGTGTATTGTTGATATCAAAATAGTGTTGCAATTAGCGATAGTCTACATGATGCCAATCTAGGGCTTGGAGCGGCATGTGTGCTGCTCCAAGCCTAGATTGTATACATGTAGGCTGTCGCTACATGCAACACTATTTCGATTTCAACAATACAATGAGATGGATGCACGAATACAGTCCAGTAGTAGCCAAGGGGAAGTGTGCTTTGTTGAATTCATCATTACCTATACATTATCCAATGCTTCCTACTGCAAATGCAAATGTATCGCACAGTGTACATAACGTATTACACTGTGCACTTACAGGTAAATTCACCCTCCCCCCAACCCCCAGTACACGCCCAGGTAATGCTCTCCCCCCTGTCCCATGCCCCGCATGCCCCATGCCCTCCATGCCCCCCATGCCCCCTCTGTATCCTTTCTACATGTAACTGAAATATCAAATAGAATGGTTCAGATGTAATGTAAGGAGCAAGTTCATTTGTGTTTAACCTCCATATAAGGCTACTGATACATGACCCCATATAAGGCTACTGATACACGACCCTAATGATACACGACCCATATAAGGCAACTGATATATGACCCATATATAAAGCTACTGATACATGACACCATATAAGGCTACTGATACACAACCCCATATAAGGCTACTGATACATGACCCCATATAAGGCTACTGATACACAACCCCATATAAGGCTACTGATACATGACCCCATATAAGGCTACTGATACATGACCCCATATAAGGCTACTGATACACGACCCCATATAAGGCTACTGATACATGACCCCATATAAGGCTACTGATACATGACCCCACATACAGTGGAAATCGTGATACTTGACGTTAAAATTTTTTGGGTGTGTTTTAATGTTAGCTTGATTTTTTAACATTAACTGTATGCAGTATTGAAAATCTGACAACACAGTGTTGTTGACCAAACATTTGTAAACAAGTACCGGAAATAAGTAAGTGTCACGTGACTAACACGTCTGTTTGTTTTTGTTTTTAAGTGTCCCAGTCCAAAAAACGGATTTGTAGCATATTTCTCAGCTCTGAGGCAGCAGATCAACACAAAATTTGGTACATAAGAGAAAAACAAACCTGCCAAACGTTTGGCCGAGTCATATTTCAAACCCGGGAAATACTTTGTGTGTTTTCATGGGAGACACGTTTGTTTAGGTCGAAAAGCGTTTAGCATGCTGTTTTGCACAGTGGGCGTTATACGCGACAGTACATCGATTTGTATACCGAGGGATGGCTATTGAACCATAGACACCTATGTTTACAACGTAACAGTTGATTTTACCGTCAAAATTCTGCTTGCAAACGTTGAATCTTAAAAAACACGCCATTTTCGAGTGAATCTCATTACAATTGTTACGTTATTGTAACAATTTCATAATATTAATTAAAGTTTCGATGGTGTGGCTGAAGACGGGAACGGTTTCAATTGCGAAAACGGTTCTTCTAAGAACCAAACATTTGGCATGTGTACAGCGAGGGACTCCAATTCTTTGGCTGCACTCTCTGCGATAGTAGCATACGTCCTTCTGCTCTTTGAGGAACTTGCTTCGATCGCTGACCGACTATACCGCTTCAAAGCGGCAGCTTCGGGATTACCCCTCCGAGCCTTCCTTCGCTTCAACGATGCCCAAGCATGATTTGCCTCTTTACTAGTTCGCCACTTTTGTACGCTGGTTGATGCTTGGTTCTCGTATTCGCCGTTCCCATCTTCAGCCATAATACAAAACCTTTAATTAATTGCCAATAACGTCATAATTGTAATGAGATTCACTCGAAAATGGCGTGTTTTCTGAGCTTCAACGTTTGCAAGCAGAATTTTGACGGTAAAATTAACTGTTACGTTGTAAACACAGGTGTCTATGGTGCAATAACCATCCCTCGGTATAAAAATCGATGTACTGTTGCGTATAACGCCCACTGTGCAAAGCAGCATGCTAAACGCTTTTCGACCTAAACAAACGTGTCTCCCATGAAAACACACAAAGTATTTCCCGGGTTTGAAATATGACTCGGCCAAACGTTTGGCAGGTTTGTTTTTCTCTTATGTACCAAATTTTGTGTTGATCTGCTGCCTCAGAGCTGAGAAATATGCTACAAATCCGTTTTTTGGACTGGGACACTTAAAAACAAAAACAAACAGACGTGTTAGTCACGTGACACTTACTTATTTCCGGTACTTGTTTACAAATGTTTGGTCAACAACACTGTGTTGTCAGATTTTCAATACTGCATACAGTTAATGTTAAAAAATCAAGCTAACATTAAAACACACCCAAAAAATTTTAACGACAAGTATCACGATTTCCACTGTAAGGCTACTGATACATGACCCCATATAAGGCTACTGATACATGACCCTACTGATACATGACCCCATATAAGGCTACTGATACATGACCCCATATAAGGCTACTGATACATGACCCCATATAAGGCTACTGATACATGACCCCATATAAGGCTACTGATACATGACCCCATATAAGGCTACTGATACATGACCCCATATAAGGCTACTGATACATGACCCCATATAAGGCTACTGATACATGACCCCATATAAGGCTATTGATACATGACCCCATATAAGGCTACTGATACATGACCCCATATAAGGCTATTGATACATGACCCCATATAAGGCTACTGATACATGACCCCATATAAGGCATGGCACACAAACAGCTACAATTGCAGATCATGCCAAAGAGATGATTACCTTGTACATGTACACATGTACACATGTGTACATGTGTACATGTACACATGTGTACATGTGTACATGTGTACATGTGTACATGTACACATGTGTACATGTGTACATGTACACAAGTGTACATGTGTACATGTGTATGTAAAGCATAGATGATCATGTGTTCATGCGTATGTGCACGCAAGGTTGGCATAACGCTAAAATGCATGCCTTGTACAATTGTGCCTGTCTGGACGTGAGAGATTTACAAACTGCTCGCAAACTGTTTACTATGCTTAATCAAACTGCTCATTCCTCAGTACAGCTCAGAGACAACCCAAATCCCAACACTGCATGAACAAGTACTTCCCATAGTCACCAGCCAGAGGGAAGAGACAAACCTCACAGGGTACATGTGCACCATACCACCTCCCTTCACAGGGTACATGTGCACCATACCACCTCCCTTCACAGGGTACATGTGCACCATACCACCTCCTTTCACAGGGTACATGTGCACTATACCACCTCCCTTCATGGGGTACATGTGCACTATACCACCTCCCTTCACAGGGTACATGTGCACCATACCACCTCCCTTCACAGGGTACATGTGCACCATACCACCTCCCTTCACAGGGTACATGTGCACTATACCACCTCCCTTCACAGGGTACATGTGCACCATACCACCTCCCTTCACAGGGTACATGTGCACCATACCACCTCCCTTCACAGGGTACATGTGCACTATACCACCTCCCTTCACAGGGTACATGTGCACCATACCACCTCCCTTCACAGGGTACATGTGCACCATACCACCTCCCTTCACAGGGTACATGTGCACCATACCACCTCCCTTCACAGGGTACATGTGCA
Source organism: Spongilla lacustris (assembly GCA_949361645.1). Taxonomy (NCBI): domain Eukaryota; kingdom Metazoa; phylum Porifera; class Demospongiae; order Spongillida; family Spongillidae; genus Spongilla; species Spongilla lacustris. The sequence continues at coordinate 6,222,550 of OX442428.1, forward strand.
CCATACCACCTCCCTTCACAGGGTACATGTGCACCATACCACCTCCTTTCACAGGGTACATGTGCATTATACCACCTCCCTTCAAGGGGTACATGTGCACTATACCACCTCCCTTCACAGGGTACATGTGCACCATACCACCTCCCTTCACAGGGTACATGTGCACCATACCACCTCCCTTCACAGGGTACATGTGCACCATACCACCTCCCTTCACAGGGTACATGTGCACCATACCACCTCCCTTCACAGGGTACATGTGCACCATACCACCTCCCTTCACAGGGTACATGTGCACCATACCACCTCCCTTCACAGGGTACATGTGCACTATTCCACCTCCCTTCACAGGGTACATGTGCACTATTCCACCTCCCAACACCATTATGAAAGGCCTCACCTTGTTGTAAGCCTGCGCTAGATCCAGCATCTCCTGTGTGGGGCATCACAGAGACAACACGTGACACAATGAATAGATCGCATGACACAGTGAAGAGATCACATGACATAAGGGTCATACTATATCAGGTCATGGCATTTTAACACCACTCAGATTTTTAAAAATGAAATTTGTTGTTGAGGTGGGGAAGTAATTACATTAATTATCACCTCTCGGTCTGACAGAAGTGAAGAGGTATTAAGGCCAGTGCTCTCATCTGTGAACAACTCATGGAAGGTAATATTGTGGGGCATTGCGGAGAAGCTGAAGCAATGCATGCCATTTGAAGAACTAGGTTGTTATAAAATAATGTGATTTCAAGCTGTGTCAGAAGGGACAAATTAAATAGAAAGCCTACTATCACAGGATATAAAAACATTCTCACTAAGAAGGTTAGTGGTATATAGGATTTGAAGGCAATGGTGGTATAAGAAGGAAGGGAACAAGGAATTGGAGATACAATAATATTTAGCCTTTGTGAGAGCAGCATTACATTTATGTTGTTAAATATAGGAATAATTATTGTATCTCCAATCCCTTGTTCCCTTCCTTCTTATACCGCCATTGCCTTCAAATCCTATATACCACTAACTTTCCATTTTAATTTATTTACTAATTTCATATAAAGGGGGGAAAAAATGACATAGATTCCAATAAGAGCACACCTTAAGTGTCTTCTCATTGTTTGAACAGTGGTCTTTGAAGTCCAGCAGCTGAAGTCCATCCAGCCATGTCTTCTTGTGGAGGTTAAGCAACATCTGAAGGGGACAAAGCAGAGAAAGTAAGTGGGGAATAGAGACGAAGGGAGGTACATGTATGGTGGTGATAGGAGGGAGGTATGGTGGTGATAGGAGGGAGGTATGGTAGTGATAGGAAGGATTTATGGTGGGAGGGAAGTATGGAGGTGATGTAGTAGTACAAAATAAAAAGTTGTAATAGACCAAAATCAAAAGCTGTAACGCCACTGTATTAGCACAAGCTGTAATGCCACTGTATTCGCACAAGCTGTAACACCACTGTATTCGCACAAGCTGTAACACCACTGTATTAGCACAAGCTGTAACGCCAGTGTATTAGCACAAGCTGTAACGCCACTGTATTAGCACAAGCTGTAACGCCACTGTATTAGCACAAGCTGTAACACCACTGTATTAGCACAAGCTGTAACGCCACTGTATTAGCACAAGCTGTAACGCCACTGTATTAGCACAAGCTGTAACACCACTGTATTAGCACAAGCTGTAACGCCACTGTATTAGCTTAGCACAAGCTGTAACGCCACTGTATTAGCACAAGCTGTAATGCCAGTGTGCAGTGACGGGCCAATGGCTAAACTGCCACATGTTAACAAAGTCATTACAAGTAATTAAAAAAACATTCTCTATGAGAAAGTTGGTGGTAGATCTATACGATTTGAAGGTATAAGCAAGGAAACAAGATGTTAAGAAAACAACATATTTTATAGGACATTACACATTGATGTGTGCTAAATATACAATGTTTTCCTTAGCATTCGAACATCTTGATTCCTTGGTTTTTACACTTTCAAAACTTAAATACCTCACCCCCACACTACACCCCCCACCCCCCACACTATAAACCCTATCCCCCACACTATACACCCCACCCCAACACTATACCCCCACCCCCACACTATACACCCCACCCCCACACTATACACCCCACCCCCCACACTACACCCCATCCCCCCACACTATACACCCCACCCCAACACTACACCCCCACCCCCCACACTAGTTACACACCCCATCCCCCACACTATACACCCCATCCCCCACACTACACCCCCCACCCCCCCACTATACACCCCATTCCCCACACTACACCCCCACCCCCACCCCCACACACCTTCTGCTCCAGGTCATTCTTGCGATAGCTTATAGGCATAGAGTAGTAGTGCCTGCCAAGGCCGTGAATGAGGGCCTGCATGGGGAGGAGGTGAGGAATAAGAGCCTGCATGGCAGGTGAGGGTGTGCCTGTGTGGTCACAACAGGCCATGAATGGCCTGCATGGGGAGGAGGTGAGGGTGTGGTCACAACAGGCCACAAATAAGGGCCTGCATGGGGAGGAGGTGAGGGTGCGGTCACAACAAACTATGAATGGGGCCTGCATGGGGAGGAGGTGAGGGTGTGGTCACAACAGGCCATGAATGAGCCTGCATGGGGAGGAGGTGAGGGTGTTTAAGAGCCTGCATGGGAGGTGAGGGTGTGGTCACAGCAGGCACAGGGACAGAAAAAGGGGAGTGGCAGGGAATTTATGGTTATAGGTTATAAGACACATTGGACAGTGGTTCTCCGTGGTTACAAGAAACAAGAGATGAAATCACAGAAGCGAAGTAATGAGTGCAGTAATGAAATGGGACCATCTGCAGCTGCCTCACCTGAATGGAAGGCTTTTGAAGGTGGCCAATGTTTGAGGTAGTCTGTCTGGGCTCCTGGCCTAGTGCCTGCATCCTTGGGTCTGTGAGCCGAAATGCGTCTATCACCACTTTTCCTGTAGAGGTGCGGATAATAAAAGTACAAGAGGGAGGCAAGGAAGAGGGAGGCAAGGAAGAGGGAGGCAAGGAAGAGGGAGGTAAGGAAGAGGGAGGTAAGGAAGAGGGAGGCAAGGAAGAGGGAGGCAAGGAAGAGGGAGGTAAGGAAGAGGGAGGTAAGGAAGAGGGAGGCAAGGAAGAGGGAGGTAAGGAAGAGGGAGGTAAGGAAGAGGGAGGCAAGGAAGAGGGAGGCAAGGAAGAGGGAGGTAAGGAAGAGGGAGGTAAGGAAGAGGGAGGCAAGGAAGAGGGAGGTAAGGAAGAGGGAGGTAAGGAAGAGGGAGGTAAGGAAGAGGGAGGCAAGGAAGAGGGAGGTAAGGAAGAGGGAGGCAAGGAAGAGGGAGGTAAGGAAGAGGGAGGTAAGGAAGAAGGAGGTAAGGAAGAGGGAGGTAAGGAAGAGGGAGGCAAGGAAGAGGGAGGCATAGAAGAGGGAGGCAAGGAAGAGGGAGGCAAAGTTACATGTAAACAGGCCCACAAACATAACTTTACCTTAACATTAATGTAAACCAATATAGATTTACCTTTGACACTCTGTATTGGATCAACGACAACAGCGACAGCTCTGGATGACAAGGCCTCAAAACTCTGCGAGGAAATAGGAAAATCATGGAGTTAACAGAACCATTAGCAATCAAGTGGTTAACCCTCATCAATATTTGCCCCCAAGGGGTTAACCAGGATCATTATTTGCCATCATGGGGTTAACCCTCATCATCAAAGGGTTAACCCTGTATCAAGGGGTTAACCCAGATCTTTATTAGCCATCAAGGGGTTAACCCAGACCTTAAGCATGTGTACCTGTTGGGTATTGATGTCAACTCCAGACAGCCAGCACCCAAACCCAGGGTGGGAGTGGTACCATCCTACCACCATCTCTGGTCTGCCTGTTTGCTTCAACATGTCCAACATTCTGGCCTGGAACACAGGATCTACAGCCTCAACACTGACCCCCTGTGGGAAGTGGAAACCCCGCCCCCAATGACCTCCTGTGAAGGTGCAACTGCATCCTATTTTATTTACAGTGAGGAATCAATGGACTGCCCCATCCCACAGGTGTACATGGACTGCCCACAGGTGTACATGGACTGCCCATGTCCCAATGTGTTTTTGAATTGTTTAAAATCTGCTGTAAATGCTGATATGCAGCACATATATGTACACATCCACCCACATACATGTACACACCCCACACATATACCCATAACTGGTATCACCTCCATTATTAACTAGCCACACACATGCACACACACATGCACACACACATCACACATACATGCACACACATGCGCACGCATGCACACACACATGTACACACACACACGTGCACACACACATGCACACATACACACACATCACACACATGCACACACATGCACATACCACATACATGCACACACACACATACACACACATGCACACATGCACATACCACATACATGCACACACACATGCACACACATGTAGTCACCACATACCGTTCCACTTTGTGGCATGGCAAACACATCTATCACACGGACAGTGTAGTCGTCAACAAACTCCCCTAACATGAGGCCCATCACTTCCATGGGCACACCAGCACGACCATGACGGAGCATCTGTGTGCATGTGTGGTGTGTGTGCATGAGTGGTGTGTGTGCACGTGTGGTGTGTGTGCATGAGTGGAATGTGAACATACATTGTATGGTGTGGTGCGTGTATAGTGCAGGTGCGTGGTGGCACGTGTGCATGTGTGTGAGCGTGTGGCAAATACATGTACAAGTAGTAGATGAACAAATAGTAACATATTGCTTCTACTCATAAATTAAGGTTAACCACCATTATACCTTTAAACCCTCTGTACACCACAATGATACCTTTAACCCTCTGTACACCACCCATTATACCATTAACCCTCTATACATCACCTTTATACCTTTAACCCTCTTAAGTAAAATTTATGACAACATTAGGGTCATGTTGGTGTTTAAGGGTTCCTGGTTCGATAACGGCCCAACAGCAGCGAAAAACTGGCTTGGAAAAACAGAACCAACATGGTGGTGGTGAAATAAACCACACCCACTGCAATACACTGTTAACCCTCTGTAAACCACCCACACCCCACACACTGTTAACCCTCTGTACACCACTTGCACACTGTTAACCCTACACCAACACCACCCATACACTGTTAATCCTCTGTACACTACCCATATACACTGTTAACCCTCTGCAGTAATCCACAAAAGAGTACCCAGTACACCGCCAGTACCCAGTACACTACCAGTACCCAGTACACTACCAGTACCCAGTACACTACCAGTACCCAGTACACTACCAGTACCCAGTACACTACCAGTACCCAGTACACTACCAATACCCAGTACACTACCTTCAGAAGAGCAAGTGATGAGATGTATACGGTTTCTGAAGTGTCCATCAGTGGAGAATCTGCAGCTGGCTGCCAACAATAACAAAACAGGAAAAGCACACAGAGAGAGAGAGAGAGAGAGGGTGAGAGAGTGCAGATGACTGACAGACACTGTGCCAGGTAGGGAGATGCAGGGTGGGCGAGGCGGGTGGTTAGGATGTAGGGTGCAGGAATGATTTTTTTTGTTTTTGTTTAATTTATAAGCCTTGATTCTCAAAGTCTCGGATTTCTAGTGCGCAGTAACTACATTCATTTTACCCAATGTCGCACCAAAAGCCGTGAACCAGGCCTAACGATGAATGTGCGCTCTGAAGATGGAAAGTCTAGCAAGAAACTTGTGTGCATTGCTGGAATTGGTGTGTGAATCGGACTGCTTAAAAACATAACAGAAAGAGCTTACCTGACCCATACCCGATAGGCCCCCTGGGCCTCCTAGCTGAAGTAGTCTATCCATAGTCAAATTGCAGTCTAGTGCCCAGACCACTCATGCACATTACTTACTTGTACAGGTAAATAGATTTATAATATGTATTTGCGGGCGGTTTGACCGGCTGTTTCTCCTCTTTCCGATGCTCAGGCAATGACGGCCTTGCCTTTTTGACAACTATTAAATTCTGTTGTTTAAAAGTTTCGCACGTTCGCGTTCGATCGACGTTCCTGCTGTTTATTGAAAATCTTGCTTCACCGTTCAACCATGCATGCATGTGCATGAATTGTATACAATGTAGCTTTAAAGACGCATTAAAAAAATCTATACATGTATATATCGGCTATGTACGTACCGGGTATACATCATAATGGTGGGGACGAGAAAAATGAAGGCTACCATATTGTTTACAATCATTGGCTGGGTACTGTACTAACTGTGCAGCGCACCGCAGATAGACAACCAGTTACATGTATAGTCGCTTTTGAAAAAAAGAAAAAAAAACTCCCATCAGGACATAAAACACATCACCATGGTTAATTAAAACAAACAAACACACAAAAAAAAGTCTAGAATATAACAATGGAGTGGTTGGACCCATCCGAGATGAGCACCTCCCCTTTGCTGTTCACACAGATCCCGTACGATGACTGCAGACACCTCAGCAACTCGCCGTTCTTGGTCCCCAGGTACCGTATCAGCTCCCCGCGGGGAGTAAGTACGGACACAAAGGCCTTCATGTGACTGACCAGTATAAAGCTGTCCGGGTCACATGCTATCCTACAAGGGGGGTAATCCAATTGGACAGTATTCTCCCTGAACCCCGGTTGCGAGAGCACGGCCCCCTCCAGGGTGAACGCCTGTATGCGGTTATTCCCCGAGTCAGCTACCAGCAGCCTGTTCAGGGGTAGGTCAATGGCCACGTCTCGGGGAGAGTTAAGCTCTCCTGGCTTAGTGCCAAGCTTGCCGAACACGTGCGCAAGCTTGTTGTTGCTCTGGCGGAACACTTGTATGCGATGATTTCCACGATCGGCCACGTATATTTTATCGCTGCTGAGCACAGCAATCCCCTCGGGACTGTTGAACTGACCCGGCTGGTTCCCTTGCTCCCCAAACGTGCTCTGAAAGGTGCCCGTAAGGGTGATCTTTTGGATGCGATGGTTGCCGCTGTCGGATACGTACATAGAATAAGGTTTGCTCTTCGTCACGGCAACCGCAAGTGGCAAGTTCAGCTGGCCACGCGCGTTACCGTATCCACCATAGGTGGACTGGAGAGAGCAGTTTTCATCTAGGACTCTCATGTAGAAGCCGTCAGTGAACACAACCTGATCGTTCAGGGTCACTGACAGACCACGTACATTGGCTATGTCGGGACTCAATTTGGACTTCGTGATAATGTTGATGGGCTTGTCCATCGAATGGTAATCCCTGCTCTTGAAAACAACAAGCTTGAACACTGCGGGTGTGATGGGAATGCCATTAACCGTGACCACCATAGTGTGCAGACCGACGGCGTGTGGCACGAAGCTGACGACATACTGGCCAATGGGAGAGCTGCCGCCGCTGCTGCTGCTGCTGTCCTCGGTGATGGTGGGAGCAATGGTGCCGTTGGGTCCCTCGATCGCCACCTTCAGGTTCATCCCCTTCACGTAGCTGCGCTGCCCAAACTGGTCGTACGCCTTCACGGTGAACCGTGCCTCCTTGCCCACAAAGGCCTTCGTGAGAGACTCCCCCTGCGCGGTGAACCTGGAAGGGATGGGCTTGCAGTAGACTCCTCCTACCTCCTGGGCCATCTGCTCCAGGGACTCGGGGATGAAGTAGTGGGGGCCGTCCTCCACACTCTCGCACGGCTTGCGCTTCTTGTCCTGGGCCTTCTGCACCGCATTGGTCACGTTGTCTGTGATGTTCCGCTTCTGTCCCAAAAAGAGGATGGCCTCAGGAGTGGATATGGCCGCCTTGAGGCTGTCCGTGTGCTGGGTCAGCTCCTTCTTGGTCTGCTGGAGAACGTCCAGCTGCTCTTTCAGGTTTCTGATCTTCTCGGACACGACCTTCTCGGTGAGGCCAATCAACTGCTGCTCCCTGGCGTGGAATGCGTCCAGGATGCGCTGGAACCTCGCGTGGATCTGCTCCGTGACCTCGTTCTTCCTCTCGTTGAGCACGTCAATCATCCTCTCCACCTCCATGATCCCCACGGTAACGTTGAGGAGGGCGACATCTGCCTTGTCCAGGACGTTGGTACGGAGGGAAGCCATGTTGTCGTTCACCGCGTCCTCCAGCTTGCACACATCGTGCCTCTGGTGGTATAGCACATGGCAGTCCCCGCATATGGGGAGGGTGCAGCCAGGGAGCCTGCAGTAATACTCTAGAGGCTTACGGTGCGTATCACACAGGGGAGCTACTGGTGGGAGGGGTGTGTGGGTGGATGGAAAGAAGGATGCAGAAAAAATAAATGATAGTGGGAGGAGGTAATGGGTGGGTTCTTGTGCATAATGTAGGATCACACAAAACCTGGCTTGTGGATCATAATTTTATCAGCAAAAATATTGTATCTTATTAAAACAAACCTTGTATGCACATGTATTTGTTTTCCCACCATTCCTCTCTGTAGGAAAGTGATCTGCTTCTTTTTTTTTTTTTGCTTGTTACAAAGTCTGGTTGCCAATCAGGTGAACTTGTCCGATCAATACTTAATGCACACACATGTATTGAGTACATTCGCATGTGAATGATTGGTTGAGAAGCTCTAGTATTGCAGGATTTAGTCCCACAAACTGTCAAATGCTGACTACTGCTTGCATCACACAAACAACTACAGCTTCTCCCCCCTCACACCTGGGGGACGTAACGATAACATCTTATGTAGCATTAACCCGAAGGGTTTGTACTAATTCCTTATACCTAAAAATAAATATGGCGGCCTACTCTCCCTGGTCTACAAAGAGAACAAAAGGATACCTGCGCACCTTAAAACTTTAACAAAAGAAGTGTGTCTTCTATCAGAAAGAGGTTACATAATATGGATATCGGATGAGGGCGTAGGGTTGCATAAAACTCCAGAAAGGACCCAAGCCATGGTGGACGCTCCCCCCCCACCCCCCCCCGGCAATGGACGCTCCACCCTCCTGGCAATGGATGCTTATTCTCATTGTGCACCATTTGGATGTATGTAACATCATGGACATGGGACAAAAAATCGCACCGTTTGAAGAGTTAAAATTTAAAATGTCCCTGTACATAGAGAGGAGGAGTCATGTCACTATCGATTTGTTGGTTTTAATGCTGTCTGGGTTGTCATGGTGATACAGTTGAGCAAAATGCGAGCACATTTTTGAACACGATTTGTACTAATAACTTTGTCACAGCTCTGCATTGAATAGGATGCAGTTCCTTAAATCATTAGCGCAGAGTGGGTAAATGTGTATAAATAGATACACGTGAAATAAAAAATTAAGGACCTGTATGCATGTCAATACTGCACACACTGAGGAAGGCTATGTGGACTCCTGTACATGCACACACTGAGGAAGGCTATGTGGACTCCTGTACATGCACACACTGAGGAAGGCTATGTGGACTCCTGTACATGCACACACTGAGGAAGGCTATGTGGACTCCTGTACATGCACACACTGAAGAAGGCTATGTGGACTCCTGTACATGCACACTCTGATGAAGGCTATGTGGACTCCTGTACATGCACACACTGAGAAAGGCCATGTGGACTCATGTACATGCACACACTGAAGAAGGCTATGTGGACTCCTGTACATGCACACACTGAGGAAGGCTATGTGGACTCCTGTACATGCACACACTGAGGAAGGCTATGTGGACTCCTGTACATGCACACACTGAAGAAGGCTATGTGGACTCCTGTACATGCACACACTGAGAAAGGCCATGTGGACTCCTGTACATGCACACACTGAGGAAGGCTATGTGGACTCATGTACATGCACACACTGAAGAAGGCTATGTGGACTTTTATTATGGTAACTCATGCACATAATAAGCTTGGTGTAGGACTAGAAATGGCAGGGTAGCAAGGAGAATGGTGGGGTGGGGGAGATAACAAGAGCAGACATATTTGAAAACAAAAATGTACAGTTCTGAAGACGCACTGTTGATACAACATTTACAGTGATAATTTAAAACTCACTCACAAACGCAGTTATGCTGGAAGTCCCAAATATTATTGTCCTCCTCACCTTCCCTTACCACTACATCCCACTCCTACCCTCACCTCCACTCCTCCCCTTACCACTACATCCCACTCCTCCCCTCACCTCCACTCCTCCCCTTACCACTACATCCCACTCCTACCCTCACCTCCACTCCTCCCCTTACCACTACATCCCACTCCTCCCCTCACCTCCACTCCTCCCCTTACCACTACATCCCATTCTTCCCATCACCACTACATCCCACTCCTCCCCTCACCAATACATCCCACTCCTCCCCTTACCACTACATCCCACTCCTCCCCTCACCTCCACTCCTCCCCTCACCTCCACTCCTCCCCTTACCACTACATCCCACTCTTCCCATCACCACTACATCCCACTCCTCCCCTCACCAATACATCCCACTCCTCCCCTTACCACTACATCCCACTCCTCCCCTCACCTCCACTCCTCCCTTACCACTACATCCCACTCTTCCCCTCACCACTACATCCCACTCCTCCCCTTACCACTACATCCCACTCTTCCCCTTACCACTACATCCCACTCCTCCCCTTACCTCCACTCCCACTCCTCCCCTTACCACTACATCCCACTCTTCCCCTCACCACTACATCCCACTCTTCCCCTCACCACTACATCCCACTCCTCCCCTCACCACTACATCCCACTCCTCCCTTACCACTACATCCCACTCCTCCCCTCACCACTACATCCCACTCCTCCCCTTACCACTACATCCCACTCCTCCCTCACCACTACATCCCACTCCTCCCCCACCACTACATCCCACTCCTCCCCTCACCACTACATCCCACTCCTCCCCTCACCACTACATCCCACTCCTCCCCTTACCACTACATCCCACTCCTCCCCTCACCTCCACTCCTCCCCTTACCACTCCACCCTCACTCCTCCCCTTACCACTCCAACCTCACTCCTCCCCTTACCACTCCACCCTCATTCCTCCCTTACCACTCCACCCTCACTTACCCCTCCACCCTCACTCCTCCCCTTATCACCATCTTCTTACATTGCGACCCAAGTTCTGGCCCCCCAGGGATGATGGGGGAGGGGGCCAACATTGGCTTGATAACTTCCACTGCGTAGTTGAGGTCCACATTGCGAGGCAGTCCGTCCACACCCCTGTCCCCCAGATAAGCGACCTTGCGACAACGAGGACACACAATCTCATCTCCAACTGAAAAAAACGAATGGAACGACACCTTCAAATGAACATGTTCATACAAAGCCACACCCTCAAAGGATTACAAAAAAGTTGCCAAGGATTACACTGCTGGAGACAAAAGCATCGATCCTTTTTTTAAATTTTTTTTTAAAATGAGCCTTTGGCATATACATGTGCACAAAGTATATGGTAGGGGACAGACAGGTAGGGGACAGACAGGTAGGGGACAGGGATAAACAGGTAGGGGACAAACAGGTAGGGGACAGACAGGTAGGGTCCTACACTAACAGTCAATGCAGCAGCAAGGGCACATACTATAATGTTGCACATGTGAGGGCGAGGAGGGGATCAAACGAGAGGGTATTTAAAAGGAGAGGAACGCAACGCATGTAGTAAAGGCATAGCACCAACATGTACCCCTCTCTTATATAAGGCGCTAAAGGGATCCCTCTGAGACACATGCAGGAGGGGTTAAAGGGTTCCCACACATATGAGGGGTTAAAGGGTTCCCACATATGAGGGGTTAAAGGGTTCCCACACATATGAGGGGTTAAAGGGTTCCCACACATATGAGGGGTTAAAGGGTTCCCACACATGAGGGGTTAAAGGGTTCCCACACATGAGGGGTTAAAGGGTTCCCCCACATGTAGGAGGGGTTAAAGGGTTCCCACACCTGTAGGAGAGGTTAAAGGGTTCCCACACATGTAGGAGGGGTTAAAGGGTTCCCTCTGAGACGCACATGCAGGAGGGGTTAAAGGGTTCCCTCTGAGACGCACATGCAGGAGGGGTTAAAGGGTTCCCTCTGAGATGCACATGCAGGAGGGGTTAAAGGGTTCCCTCTGAGACGCACATGCAGGAGGGGTTAAAGGGTCCCCTCTGAGACGCACATGCAGGAGGGGTTAAAGGGTTCCCTCTGAGACGCACATGCAGGAGGGGTTAAAGGCCCACAAAATGCCTCATCCTCAAAAAAACTACTGCGGTAAGGAGGAAGGGAACAGTTTAAAAATACCTGAAGCCTAACGTCAGATTGCAGCTCAATTCAATTGCTTGTTTTAGTTCCACCCTCTTTATGTACTAGTGGATATTGATCTAGTGCCCAGACCTGTAGACAGCATTGACATGACCTCTTGAGTTGGGTGCCATTAATAGTCTTATAGTCACAATTAATTAGTGCACCTTGCAAAAGTAAACACTGGTAATCTAATTATATCTAAAATCCATTACAAGCCAAGTCAAGGGAGTGGGGAGGAGGAGGGTGGGAGAGGGAGTGGGGGAGGAGGATGGAGTGGGGAAGGTGGGGGAGGAGGATGGAGTGGGGAAGGTGGGGGAGGAGGATGGAGTGGGGAAGGTGGGGGAGGAGGATGGAGTGGGAAAGGTGGGGGAGGAGGAGGGAGTGGGGGAGGAGGGAGTGGGGAAGGTGGGGAGGAGGAGGGCGTGGGAAAGGTGGGGGAGGAGGAGGGAGTCGGTGAGGAGTGGGGAGAAGGGTGGGAGGGGAGTGGGGGAGGAGGTTGGGAGAACTTGGTTTGTTCAACCAGGTAGGTGTCACATAGTTACAAAGATTCTGTTTCCAATGCCGTTAAAAAAAACGGAAAATTACTACTTGCATCGTTGCACTTTGGTCAATACCCCACGACAGGCACAACGACAGCACATTGCGCTCAACCACACTCGCCGCGCATAACAGCTGACCGCTAGTAATGGCGGCGAAGTGGGGTGGTGGAGTAGTGGGGTGGGGTTACGGGCGACCGTCACACAATAAACGCGCAACAACTGTTCTCTTCCCGTATGGCCATGCTCCTCCCTCAATTATAGGGCTAGATGCGATACAAGAACTGACAAACCAATCTGCTTACCCAACGGATTTTCTGGATCAAAATCAGTCTTTCGGACAAGCCTCTGAAGACACTTCAGACAGTAAGAGTGCTGACACGGAAGAATGCGAGGGTCTTCGAAGTGCGCTAAACACACCGCACACGAAATGCTATCTTCCGCCTGTTGTCTGTTAGCCGGCTGGTAGGTCATATTTGCAATAAGCCTAGCCCACCCCCCCCTCAAAGCAAGTCGATGAATGAAATATTGAAAATTACGATTCGTACTTGTGTGGATATATTCATGAGTCACGTGTACGCATTCTCGTCGAAACGGATTTATGTAACATGCTATGTTATTCGACCAAATTGTAAGGCACTAACAAGGTTTTTTTCCTCACAAGGAAGCGAACTTATAATTAATTATATTTAACCTTATCTGTTTTTGGCGTTACAGGTAACATATCATTTGGGTTTTCCCAGTACAGGTTTAAATTGTCAGTTGGCATTGACGTCATCAAACACAGCTGAGCTGCTAAAATCATTTACTATATATCCTAAAATGAACTCACACGCGCGTTCATATAAGGATGCATGCAAGTCAGTACTCATGCGAATGGACCTTTTACCGCTGATGTCATAAATGAATTAGGGGGGTCAACTTTTAAAATGGTATAACTTCATCATAATAGCTCCTACATGCTTTTCCTTTTAAAGCCTCGTTAAGAAGTAAATTATCACAAGTTTCCTTTATTTTGTATTTACGATAGAACTTTTGTATGGGATTTTTATACAGCGAAACATTGCAGAAGTTGCTAATGAGACACGGTGTTTTTCAATCACAGATTTTGGGGGGTCAACTTCCGGTAACTTGTAAGCATTGTAATATCTGCACCATAACTGGCAAAGGTACCACATTTTGGAATATATTTAGGCATTCATTTATACCATTTTGTACTTGCTGTGTTTCTTCGTGGCGTTTCTATAAGCACTTCTGTTTTGTCAAACATAGTGAATTAATTCGGGACGTCAATTGTCAGTCGTACGCCACGCCCTCGCTGATATAAATTACATGTAAATGTCACACTCAAAATGGCGGTCAATTCATTTTGACGTCATCTGACCAGATCAAAACGTTACTTACTTTGTTTGGTGGGGGTGCTTTGATTAGAACTCAACTTCTTTCTAGCTACATTGACATAAGCGAAAACCTTTTGTAGACATCTACCCATCACTCCCATCTACCGGTGAAATGCGTAGAAGGCAGACTCTTCAGAAAGTAGTAAAAGAACTGGACGCATTTCCCAAGGTGCCCGAAGATTACCAGAAACCGACGGTTCGAGGGGGGACGCTTTCCCTACTCTCCATATCTATAATACTTTTACTCGTCATATCTGAATTCTTTTACTACAGAAGTACAGAAACGTCCTACCGCTATTCCGTCGACACAGACATGGAGAGTGAACTGAGGCTGAGCGTTGACATGACGGTGGCAACGCCTTGTCGCTTCTTGGGAGCGGACTTGATCGACCTTTCGGGCGATAGCGTAACGTCTGTATCGAACGTTCAGCAGGAAGACGTCGTTTTCGAACTCACCCCTGCCCAGAAGAGGTGGCTTGATAGAAGGAGAGCGGCCCACGACTCCGTCTCCGAGCTGCGGTCACTTGGAGAGCTAACGTTTCTGACGTCCCTTATGAGCAGCGCGATGCCCGGGGTGGACAGAGACGAGAGGCCAAAAGACGCTTGTCGCATTTACGGCTCGCTGTCCGTCAGGAAGGTGGCGGGAAACTTCCATGTCACTACGGGTCGCTCGGTTCCCCATCCTCAGGGCCACGCCCACATGAACGTCTACATTCCGCCCAACGAACTAAACTTCTCGCACCGCATCGATTCCTTGGCGTTCGGGCCCGTCGTTCCGGGAGCAGTGAACCCTCTTGATGCCACACTTCAGACCACTGCCCACCGGCACCACATCTTCCAGTACTATCTCCAAATAGTGCCCACCAAGCTGCGGACGATGAACGTGGGGCTCGACACGTGCCAGTACTCTGTGTCTGAGAGGAGCAGGCCCATTGACCACCACCAGGGCAGTCATGGGATACCCGGGATATTCATAAAGTATGAAATGTCTCCCATGATGGTGGAGATAGTGGAGAAGCGGAAGCCACTACTGCAGTTCTTCATAAGGCTCATTGGGATCGTGGGAGGCATATTTGCCACGTCCGGCTGGCTGCACGTGATGATAGGAATCGTGAGCGAGTTCTTCTCCAGGAGGAGTTCACCGGAACCATTGCCCGTGGCAACACCTGCTGTGGGCATTGCCACCCCCTCGACATGAACAATAGTGCAGTGGTGGCTGTGCTCCTCCCTCTATGCACACCACCTATGTGTAGGTGTATATCTGACCACTGATTCATTTTTTTGATGCTATATTAGTAATTATAGTCCACATACATTTACAGTAACATATACATCAGGTGGTAATCAATGCACAGGCCAACACACACGTTGTTTTTTTTTTTGTTGTTGCAGAATGGTTCCCATGTGTGCTTCTACTGTTTGCTGATTACAAGGAGATATGAACCAGCAGCAAGACCAATATGGCAAACTCTACACAATAAAAAAAAATGTACTGCCCAGTCATCCTGTTACAGGCCTGATACAGTTCTGGTTCAGAACTGTAACATGTTTGGGCATTGCAAAAGTTTTTGTTGTGTAATTAGAGAATGGGTGCTGTACAGAGGAAACCGTTGTGTAATTCAAGGATGAGTAAACCATCTATCATAACATCTATGAGTATACTGAGTACCAAAGCGACAAAAACCCATGCACGTGGCATGTGACTGTGATAAAAATACAAAAACTGAAAGAACGCCCTTCACTATTTCTTTCGTGAATAATGCCAATGAGGTGTGCGGTAGTGAATGCACATGACCGTCTCTTTCAGCAGGAAACAAGATCGTACTGTTGAGATTATAAATGGTGTATAGTGGTGTTTTATATGCTGCAGCTTGAGATGTTTGAAGGCACGGTAATCCTTTACACTTTGGCATAACATCATCTTCAATAAATTAGGGGTAAGAGAAAATTGCATCATACTGTGTATTCAGGTGGCTCTTCTAAAGTAACTTCGATTATTGTAATCCTGTATTGGTTGCTTTTTTGAATTTTATATTGTCAATGTTGTAGAAAGGCAAAGAAGGGGACCATGTTTGCTTAACAACTAGCATAGAGTCAATAGTACTGCAAGCTCATTGCACTTCAACGGAAGTTGCAATTCTAGTCCTTTATTTCCAGCTGTGGCGTGACTCAAAATTTAAGATTCTGATTGCAGTGGTATTGTGATAGCGACTTAAGTGAAGTGTAGCATTTCAGTGCTGTATAAAAGGTTAGTGTCCTCACACAATTGCAAGGTGTGCTCGACATTGTAAATGCTTGTAGCAAGTAAATCTGCTTATGGTGTGATTATTATTGATGTGCTAATTGCATATCACTAATTAAGCATCCTGCATCAACGACTGTACATCTTCTTGTGGGTAATGTGTCATGGTCATGATATGTTATACGTTTATCTCTGAGGTGATTATGTGTCACCCTTGATATCACGTATTTCTTTTGAAGCTCACTCTCTTAGAAAATTGTAACTCAGTGCTCATCAAATCTGACCAGGAAGCAAACCATGCAAGAAAGGTGTGTAGCTCAAATTTGTTGTTTATGCACCTCATGTCGAAAAACACAATGCATGCAACAGCAGCTGCTTATGAATCTCAGGATGGGGTAGTTCCCAACTTCCCATATGTGGTCATGGTTCTCTTTGATGAACCTGTTGTTATTCATTCTCAGGATGGGGTAGTTCCCAACTTCCCATATGTGGTCATGGTTCTCTTTGATGAACCTGTTGTTATTCATTCCATTTGCAATTTTGCATCAGGCCAGATCCAGTGTTGCTGTTTATCTTTTTTCATGTTGGAGTACCACAAACCTTTTCATAGATGGGGCGGGGCGATATTCTATGGTACAAGTGAAACAACGTCTCCAGCTGGAAGCGATGAAGTGGCAACATCTACAACAGCAACCTGCAATGAAGCCTACTTAGCAATGCGGCAATTTGTAGTATCCATCACATTATTTCATTATTTTCATTGTAGGTGTGGTCAATTGTGGGTGTAGTTGGGGGAAATGGGCGTGTCTGTAGGCGGAGGGGTGAACTTTTTTTTTTTTGTCCCCCACACACACAGTGTTCTTTTTGGATTGTAGCATACATTATTCATCTCATGATCAGTTGAGTTTTGATATTTGCAACTCTATCAATTATATGTAACCCAACCTTTTCATTTTGTGCACTTCAAACTTTGTTCCCTTTTTGCAATACTTTTAAAATGTGCTGAATACAGTTCATTACACCATTTACACATCACAAAGTACCAGTGTCAACATAATGAATGGATGTTAAGCATTAAGTCCATCACACTTAATGCTTAATGATTTGTTTATTATGTCTTTGCAACGATATACTGATGTTTCAATAACTACAACATTGTTTCTTTTTTAAAAAAAATTTCCGGTGAAATGGTACAATTTGCACACAGACCATAGGTATTATAGGGACTCCTACATGTAGCTCCTACATATGCAGTGATTGAATAAAAGTGATAAATATATTATTACCCTAGGACATTTGTTACACTATAGCGAATGTCCTGCAGGAACATCGGTTCCCTCAAGGAACTTCCTTTGCTGCAGTGTTCAGTTTGTTAGGTCAGGGATCATTGTACGTATATTAACGAAATTATAGGTATAATATAATATAATTATAATTATAATTATATCTTGAGTTTTATTTTAAACACATCCTAACCCGCAAAACACACCCGCCTTTCTCCTTAATTTACAGATTTTGGGTTGAGAATTCCATGTTATCAATAGCCAACCAACACTGGTATGGTTAGGCTGTGTCCCCAAAACCCACATACATAAAACTACACTCAAATGGACCCAAATGCCAGGAGTTAGGTTGGTCCTGCATTCCATTGGCAGTGGAGACGTATGGAAATTGGGGCAAAGAGGCCCATGATACCATCTGTAGGCTGGCATCTCACTTGGCCATTCACCAGTCATCACCCAAGTCATCAGTGGTGGCTGAGATTAATGGGAGATTGAATATGACCCTGGTCTGGTCCATCGCCAGAGCCATCCTGGCCAGGGAGCACCCACCCTCCTCCCCATCCTGGCCAGGGAGCTCCCACCCTCCTCCCCATCCTGGCCAGGGAGCTCCCACCCTCCTCCCCATCCTGGCCAGGGAGCTCCCACCCTCCTCCCCATCCTGGCCAGGGAGCTCCCACCCTCCTAACTGTTTATGTTTGTGTTTTAATGTAAAGTATATTCTTAGCTTATAGTCTAGTTGTATATGTTTATCCAACAAAACTTTATAATCTAAAATGATTGTGATGCCACTTTCATGATTAAAATTTATGATGACTGATTAGCTCATTCAACCAGTTATGCATAATCACCATGAGTTTTATGATTGGCCTCAGAGATCTGGAATGCATGCAGGATGGTCTGCTGTGCTTGTCTGCTATGGCAGACAACTATAACAAAATCTGGGGGACTCCTCTAATGACAGAGCTATGCAGCATGCCATAACAGCTATTAGCTACCGGATACGAACCACAACCTACCCTCATTCAACTCTTTCCACCCATCCCATTCACAGAAGCCTATCGGTGCACCTGTTGTTGGGTTGCAAGAGGTTCGTGAGGAGAGGTAGCCATGAGCTGGTGAGGACTTGGACATCTGAGAGGCTGTTCCATAGCTCCCTCAGCAGTACATGGTTCATCAGAGGTGGGGCCTGGGGAGGAGGGAAATAGCAACCAGTTCACAAGATGGTGGTCTTGTTCAAATTCAACCACTTTTAATAATCTTAATACCTTTTGGGGGGCAGTCCACTAGTGATAAGAAGATACATGCATAGCTAGGCTCCCATCAACACAAACTCACAATAGTAACCCACATAATACACACACCTCCACACCACATGCTCAATTATGTGTACACATGTACATGTATGAGGTCCATGTGACTTGGAGTAATAAATTACTGGCCTGTGTATATTTTGAAACAATATATTCATGTACATGCACACGCACTGCACCATAAACACGATAATCCATCTGTACACACCCCTACTACCACCACCATCACCATCACCGCACCGCCCCCATCCACAGGTACTTCCTCACAAAGGTTGTTTTTGTTGGAGGCTAAGGCATTGGAGGAGGTGGGAGGGGGTCTGGTTGGTCACCCGATAGATATGGTTGCCCATGCATGACCAGACGGCAAAGAGAACGAATGGTTCACCAGGAGGTTATTATTCAGGATCAACCTCTGGAGCCTTGATAAATGGACAAGCCTGCTTTGGGAGAGGTTCCGTAACAAAGAAGGCCTTCAAATCAATCCTACATGCACCGTACTGATGACACCATAAAGATGATGTTGTGCAATTCACCATGACATTGTGATTGCCTTTTTACAAGTAGTGTTCAACTCCTGATTTAAGAACCTCAAAATCATGATTCTATTCAACAGTACTATAATAGTTAACAAAACAATACACACAATACTGCATGTATTAAGCACTTTGTTTCATTGTGAAAATTTAAAGTGCTGCTATTCTATATATGGCTCAGGTTGCATAATCAAGACATTTTTTTACAGTTGGATTTCATAACATTTTTTTGGAAATAAGGTCAATGTTGAAGTATAAAAACAATGGCAACAGCTTGGTTGGTAACTATAATTATTATTGATCAAAAGCACAGGCATCTGTCAAATCCTTATTTATTTAAATCACATTTACATGTCTATATATGTGGTGGATTTACTATTAAATTCCAGTAATCCTGTTCTCCAATACATTCAGCTTCAATAGTCCTGGACAACAAGAGATGTTACCAGATGTTGACAAGTCCACCGCCTGTGTATGGGTGTGCAGTGTGAGGTGTGTATGGGTGTGCAATGTAAGGTGTGTATGGGTGTGCAGTCTGAGGTGTGTATGGGTGTGCAATGTGAGGTGTGTATGGGTGTGCAGTGTGAGGTGTGTATGGGTATGCAGTGTGAGGTGTGTATGGGTGTGAGATGTGCCTACTTATATGCTTTAACAACATTCAAGGCCTTTCAACTGAGCACACCTACAGTACAAAGGTATTTCATGGTTTGAGCCAGCAGCCTCCTTATCAATCTACATGTACATATGTCTGCCCATTGATACCAGAATGGCTCCAAAGGTTTAATCACATTAGATCTACATGGGTATCAATACTCAATTCTATTCAGCCACATTCCTACATGTACACAAGTATGCAGTGTATATACCAGGTCATGTGACACCCTGTCTCAAGTATGGGGTAATGAGGGTATAAGTTACAGGGTCTGTGAGACCTCCTCCACGCAGCTGCTCTATTCTGCCAAGGACAGTATGAGAGCTCTACTGTTATGCGGCTCCTTCTGTTGGAGTGAATGGAAAGGGTGGATGTTGGAGTGTATTGCATTGCATCATTGTACGTACGTCCACCCACTTACCAAATGTGTCCCACCCTTCCGTGTGGCTTGCCTTGCATCTTGCGTCGCAATGAACTGCTGATCCAGTATTAAGGTTAAGTCTGGGGACCTCCTTAATTACCCTTGGAACATATAAGATTTACAAAGTGAGAGAGAGAGAGAGAGAGAGAGAGAGAGAGAGAGAGAGAGAGAGAGAGAGAGAGAGAGAGAGAGAGAGAGAGAGAGAGAGAGAGAGAGAGAGAGAGAGAGAGAGAGAGAGAGAGAGAGAGAGAGAGAGAGAGAGAGAGAGAGAGAGAGAGAGAGAAGAGTGGGAGGATGAGGGTCGAGAAGGGAACAAGAGTATGCGGTTGATGGACCCTCATAATGCACGATGTCATCGGCTATTGGAACATTTATAATGAAGACAAGACTACGGACTTAATTCTATACAGAGCGAACAACAAACAAAAAGACATGCCGCTATATTGGGGATTCAAGGGACGGGTTCAGGGTTTGCAGATACATATGTATGCTTTACAATGTCTCTAAATCTCCCACTGTGGGACGCGCATGCGCAGTGAAGTATGAAGCTATTTTTTGATCGAATCGCTTTTAGTGCTGGGTCAGAAAGTTTGACTCAAAGACTCTTTTTATAACCGTTATGCTGCTCCCGTACAACCTGTGAGCGTTACACCTGTGTGCTTATATGTATTAGCAGTGTTTGTCTCAACACGTACAGCTCCTCCGTGCGACAAACTGCTCAACCTCTACCACCCAGCACCACCGTGACCCAGTTGCCATGAGGGTTACACCGTGCGTTGGCAGGTAAGGAGAACAGGCCTCAGTTTGCCTTTTGCTTCCCTATTTCTGTATAAACCCTTTAAAATTTTTTTTATGCCTTTGCGATAGGGACCCCGCGGGACATCATGGCCTCGGAGAAAAAAAGAGTTGCGTCGCAGCAGGCCACATGCTACGACGTAAAGCATTTGCTTTGACACCATGGTAAGCCGGCAGTATACGTGCATGTTAGGCCTATTACCGGTATACAGTTAAAACGAAACGTCGTTTTCCTCGCGAGAGTCACGTGACGTGCCTAGCTGTCTTCTGTGTTTTTCCTCTCTTTCTTGGAGTTGCATGTAATAGTTCTAGTTGCACCGAGGACATCTAATTAAAAAAAGTCCTTGGTTGTACAAAAGTGTTAAACCACGGCGCACTGCCGCGGGTTTGCGGCTACATGTATACAATTAGAAAGTAGCATAAATTGAATGCTAGTGCCTTATTTAACGTATCTCTAGTAAGCTAAACCACTCTTGTTTTATGTATAATGTGTGATGAGATTTGTTCCTTCGTTTGCATCAATATTGAGCAGTAAAGATGCCCTGTAAAAGGCAGAAGGGGAAGAGGGAAGACCTAACCTAATAATTTAGGAAAGTACCTTTTGCCCCTGACCTGTCCTCTTCAATGCCCCACCCACTCCCTCTGATAAAATTGTGCCCCATGGCCCCCCTGTGCTTCCTGCGTCACTGCGGGCTACTTGGAGAAAAGGGGACTGACACTGGGTTTGATATTGTAAGAGTGCTATTAGCTAGAATCAGTTGCACTGCATGATAGAGCAGAGCATGGTACATACCTTATATGTGTATCCCACCACATGTATATATACATATATATAGCCAACACACGTGGTACGCACATTCTAGACATAACTTCATTTTAGTCTACCAACTGGTGCAAAAAAAACCTAGGATACACAGAACAACGTTATAAGAAGTACCACTTGTCTTCAGTTCTCTGCTTTTGTTTTAGTCTGAAAAATTGAAGAGCCCGTGTACCTTAGTGAAGACATCCTTTGATAGCGCTATACGTAATGGAGAAAAAAAAACTAAGCCATGGAATTTAGGCCTGAAATAGAGAAATGGTGCTTCTACCATTGAATGGCTTTAAAATTGTTTTGTTCATATATAGCTCAAGTGTAAAATGGGGTTAGGGTTGCTGTACGTGTGTTGCAATGGTGTTCCATAATGCTTTGGGAGGAGGGCATGGCCAATAATTACACATTCATTTTTAAAATTAGCGAGGGATGCATTAGCTTATCGCGCTCGACCTCAGAGCTGATCTTAAGAGCGATGTACATGTAAACAAAGCGTCATTACTGCTATAGGCTTTATGCGTGTATACTTGCAAACATGTCTGCCATAGCCCATAGTGCATGTGTAGTGTGCATCATATCAATTGAAGTGTGATTAGAAGATGATAGTTTTGTTCAGCATACATAATCTAACCACACCAAACCACACATCTCACTACAGGTGATTATATTTACATGGCGCCGCTGCATCAAAGCAACTCATCATCAGCTCCTTTCCACTGCCTTCAGAGATTTCCTATCCAGCTGTAGAAGACTCACCATTGACCAGTCATGGTATGTGTTGAAGGGTTAACTGTGTACGCATATAGTATATGTAATAATTCCATTAGAGAAGTCGAAGGGTCACATGCATCACTTTAGCACTTTGTTGTGCAGGTCACGAACACTTTCATTCACATACTAGCCCGCACAATCTGCATGATGTCGTGCTGTTCATTTATGTGATGTAGATATGCAATATTGTAGTATGACGTATCCACACCCTCGCACTTTGCGGAGGGTCTGGGGACATTTCCATACCAAATCGGTTCTGATTAGTTAAAAAGTTATTAAACTTACCTTATGTTATGACGTTACAAGGAATGTAATTAAAAATGTCGACACTGGATAGGACTGTGGCAGACACGTGCCTAAAGAAAGACCTCAAAAAGGAAGCTGTTGTAGCTGCGATAACAGGACTGCAGGTGTAGTAGTTTCAGAGACTGAAGCAATCTCAAATAGGGTGTGTTAGCGTAATTTCACATAACATAATTGCATTCTCGTAACGTAAGGTAACAGTAATAACTTCTAATTTTTTAAAACTAATCAGAGCCGATTTGGTATGGCAATGTCTCCAGACCCTCCGCAAAGCGCAAGGGTGCGGCTTCGTCAGACTACAATATTGGATGGATGGGGCATTTAGTTTTATTTTTATTTAGAACTGCAGTAGCAGGAAAGGAGAAGCTGCAGTAGATCAGCAGCTGTACCACCAGCATCTGTTCTGCAAGCCCCTACCACCCCTGAGTAACACCAAAAGGCCACGTCATCATGCCGGGAGATTTATCTACCGTCGAGACCAGCCATGTCATCCTGAGAGATGGAGGTATTGTCCAGACCAACCATGCCATGTTGCTGGGAGATGGAGATGCTACCTAGACCAACCATACAGAGGTGATGGCCGTACCACATTTTGGGCTGATATTAATAAATCATTAGTTGTAAGCAAAAGTCTCCCAGCCACCAGTTTTTTCTATGCAAACACTGGTGCTCCACCCAAGGTCCCCTGTGGGGAGCTTACAGCACTCCCCTATACCCCTAGTTGGGCAGGAGAGGTGCCTCCTCCCGCACCCTTCCCAAGGCAGCAACACTAACTCGGGATTACATTTGCTAACTCGGGATTACATTTGCTAACTCGGGATTACATTTGCTGCGCGATATTATTATTATTTGGTTGCATCACTTTTTATTCGCTTTTGTCACCGCTGCCGTATCATCCTGCTGGGAGATGGTGCTACTTACCAAACCATTCTCATGGGGGATGATTCTACTTGAGATGTGGCTACTGTCCAGACATCCTGCTTAGAGATGGGGCACTGTCCAAACCAACCATTATGCTGAAGGATGAAGGTACTGACCCAGACCAGCCATTCCATTCTGCTTTGAGATATGGCTACAGTCCAGACATCTTGCTTGGTGATAGGGCTACTGTTCAGTCCTGTTAAATGGTGCTACTGTCCAGACTAACCAGTCTGCTGTGGGATGAAGCTACTGACCAAACTGACTACCACAACCACCATAAAAGGATCCTGAGAGAAGGCTCATTTAACTGTCCAGACATCCTGCTTGGAGATAGGGCTACTGTCTAGACCAAAAATGCCGGGAGATGGTTAGTTATAAAACGCCTCCCAGCCGCTGCTTTTTGCGTAGTTTTTGGAGTTTTTGTTATATGCAAACAGCGTTGGCTTTTGGGCCTCCACCCAGGTCCCCTAGAGGGAGCTTATAGCGCTCCCCCTTACCCCAAGCTGGGCAGGAGGGGTGCTCCCCTCCCATCCCCTTCCTGGGGCGGCAACGCTAACACCTTCTAAAGATTACATTTTGCTGCACGATATGTGCTCATTTATTTATTCATTGGTTGCTCCACTTTATTGGCTTCAGTCACTGCTGCTGTACCATCTAGCTGGGAGATGGTGCTACAGACCAACTACTCTGCTTTGGGGATGAAGGTACTGACCACACCAGCCATTCCATACTACTTGGAGATGCGGCTACTGTCCAAACATCTTGCTTGGAGATGGGGCTACTGTCCAGGCCAACCATTTTGCTGGTAAATGTTGCTACTGTCCAGACTAACCATTCTGCTGTCGGATGAAGGTACTGACCAGACCAGCCTATCCATTCTGCTTTGAGATATGGCTACTGTCCAGACATCTTGCTTGGAGATGGGGCTTACTGTCCAGTCCAATTATTGTGCTGGTAAATGTTGCTACTGACCAGGCTGACCATTCCATTTGTCTTAGCTACTGTCCTGACCAGCCATGTCATCCTGTCAGGAGATAAAGCTCCTATCTAACCCAAATATAAAGAGGTGAAGGCCAAAACACTTTTTGGGTTTGTATTATTTATGATTCGTTAGTTATAAATAATCTCCCAGCTGCCACTTTGCGTAGTTTTTTTCCCCGAGTTTTGTTTCCACGCAAACATCGTTGGCTGGAGCTCTGCCCCAGATTCCCTAGAGGGAGCTTACAACACTCCCCCATACCCCTAGCTGGGCAGGAAGGGTGCCTCCCGGCCCCCCTCCCACACCATACCCAGGGTGGCAATGCTAACCTCCTCAGACTACATTTTTCTTCACATTTACTCATTTATTATTCATTGGTTGTACCACTTTTTATTAGCTACTGTCACTACTGCTATACCATCCTGCTGGGAGATGGTGCTACAGACTAACCATTCTGCTGGGAGATGAAGCTACAGACCAACCATTAATCATTGTGCTGGGGGATGAAGCTACTGTCCAGACTGACCAGACTGACCATTCTGCTGGGGCATGAAGCTACTGACCAGACCAATCGTTCCATTCTACTTGAGATGTGGCCACTGTCATGACCAGCCATGCATGCTGCTGGGAGATGGAGCTACTGTTGAGATCAACCATGCCATACTGCTGGTGGAGCTGCTTTAGTTATCAGAAAAGAAGTCCCCAGCCACAGCATTTTGGAGTTTTTTCTATGCAAATAAATTTTGGCTTTTGGGGCTCCACCCCAGGCCCCATAGGGGGAGCTTTCAGCACTCCACCATACCCCATAGCTTGGATAGAAGGTTCCCCAAACCCACATCCTAACCTGGGCGCAGCTTCGCTAACTCCTCAGACTACATTTTGCAGCACGTTATTTGCTCATTTATTATTCAATTGTCGCATCACTTCTTATTAGCTTCCCATACCATCCTGCTGGGAGATGGTGCTAAAAACCTACCATTCTGCTGGGGGATCAAGCCATTGATCAGACCAGCTGTTCTACTGGGGCATGAAGCTACTGTCCAGACCAACTGATGCCTGCATCATCCTGGTCCACATAGCGAGGACTCAGCTGCTCCATGTGGTGATGCAATGTGCCACCTCATGGCACCACACGTACATTGACAATATATGTGCAGAACCTCTTTGTGACCACTGCAGGGACCCCTCTGGGATCCTTCTCACACCTCGGGCCACAGTACGGTGCATAGCAGGGCGAGCCCACAGAACAGATAGGAGGCACCCTATCAGGAAGCTCATGTTCTTAATTGGGACTTTGTGGCTTTGTGGCTATCTGGTCTGCTTTCCTTGAGCAATTTGTACTGGGGAAGGAATTAGAATATCAAATCTGCCAACCATTCTGGAGTTTAGTCCACTTGGGGCTGCCAGAGAGGTTCAGCAGCAAGAACCGACTTTCTGAGAGCCTGCATGAAGGCTCCATTGGTGGCAGGGTGGTAAGGTGCACCATGGGTGGTTCCCCTCTCCCTATGGCGTGCCGTGGCATTGGCCGACACAATAGTGGGGGATGCAAAAATGAGCAAAACCTTACTCCCCAGCAGCTTGACTTTGTGGAGGTGGATGTAGTCGGGTGGATGCAAGGGTACTCTGAATATGCAACGATAATCACCAGCTAGTTGGACCCCATTAAGTTGATGGTGTGATCAACATGCACTCTGCTCCACGGTTTCTCCGGCAGCATCCATGGATGGTTTGATCTGGTGCTCTGCACACAGTACACCGGTGGCAGAGGTCAACAATGTCTTCATCTATTCTTGGCCAGTAGACTGCAATGCAGGCTAGCTCCTTCATCCGCTGCTTCCCCGGCAGAGTATCCCAAGTGAATAAGCTGCAGTACCCAAGGCCTCAGGATGGTGAGAATATTTGACAACTCTGGACCCATACAGAAGGCACCCATGTGCTGTGGACAGTGATACTGCCACCTTGCGGAAATCCTCCAAGCCATTATTTGATGCCTCTCCTTTGTCCCTAGGTAGCTAACTTTCACGTGTGAAGTGCATTACATTGGCAATGGCTGGATCCTTGGCTGACTCCTTGGCCATTGTTTATGGTGTCCAGGTGAAGACTGTGTCAAAATCTGCATCATCTTTCCCCTCATCAAAGCTGGCATCAGGTCCCACTGGAAGGCGGCTGAGAGCATCTGCATTACTGTGGGCGCATGTTTTCTTGTACGCAATGGTGCATTGGTACTGGCTGAGTGTCTGTGCCCATCGTGCAAGCCTGTTGGCTTAGGAGTTGCCTTGGTCCAAGCAATGTAACGAGTGGCTTGTGGTCCGTGACAGAATGATTGAGTGGCCATAGTGGAACTGGTGAAACTTATTCAAAGCGAATATGATAGCCAGTGCTTCCTTCTGGATCTGGCTGTACTGGCTCTTGAGTGCTTGCGAGGGTCTTCAAGGCATTGGCGATAGTGCGTTAATTACTGTCCGGGTAGCGATGAAAAAGGACAGCTCCTAAGCCCACCTCAGCGGCATCGCAAGAGATCCTGACAGAGAGAGATGGATCAAAGTGGAAAAGAACATTGTCCTGTGCAGTGTAGATCCTTCAGCTTCTGAAAGGCAGCTTGCTCCTCTACACCCTGATCGTCACATGCCGAAGGCATGTTGACTATTAGGAGATGCAATTATGGTTTATGGTTTGGGGTTTGGGGTTGAGGCGCAAAGCGCCGACAACGCTGACTCTGAATCCGGGGTCAAATTGCACTCGCGGTGCTGTCCTGACACTCTTCAATAAATAAAAAAAACGAGTGCCTGAAAAAAATTGAACAGCCTCGGGACGAGGCGCCTTCTGCGCTGTATTGCGTGCTTCGCGTGCAATGTAAACAGTCCTAATCCATGGTGTGTCCTTGGTGAAGCGATGAAGTGGTACTGTTAGCATAGCAAGGTCAGGAATGAACTATTGGCGAAATGACCCATGGAATGTTGGTAGACCAGAGACATTTCCAGGAGCTGGCATCTGCATGACATCATTCACCTTTGGACCTTTGGTAATCCCCTGGCTAGTCAGGATATGACTGACGTACTTTACACACTTCTCCATACCGGCAGCGAAGACCCTTGCTTTCCAGACGTTGGAGGAGAGGATGGAGGTTCTGGAGGTGTTCTGAAGCAGTGGCACCACAGACCAGGATGTCGTCTATGTAGACGGCCACTCCTCGAAGGTCACAGGTCAGCTGGTCCATGATCCCCTGAAAGTAGGCTGGAGCTGAGCTCATGCCAAAGGGAAGTCACATTTGAAGTAACACTCCTCGATGGGTGCTGAGAGGCAAGGACGTATGATTTTTGCGAGCCAGCATAGGCATCGGCAAGGTCAATCTTTGTAAAACCATACCCACCACCCACCTTCTGCATCAGATCTTCAGGAAGTGGCATGGGGTGATGATGGGGGTTCCCGCTGACAGTCAACTGCAACCTAGTAGTCGCAGCAAACCTGAAGTTTAACTGGTTTTCCTGCAATCGCAGCCTTGCAAATGGGGACCACAGGAGTTCCCATAAGCACTGAACTGAGTAGGTTGCTATACTCCTCCAGCAATCCCAATACCGAACTGAAGCCGGATTTGGTCCTTCATGATTCATGCAGGCAGCTCTGCCAAGAGTTTCCATACCTTTGGTGCCTAAAAGATATTCAGCTCTAAGTGAAATTCAAACCCGAGGCTCAACCATTCTTTTGCACGACTCGTTTCATACCTTTTGCTATCAAAGATTAACTCTGCCGGCCCTATCGCCTCTAGTGTTTGTGTCAAACTGATGCTTTCAAATGGCCTTCCCTGGTCTGAGTGTACAATCTCAGGTAGGCCATATGTAGCACATAACTTTATTAACTCCTTGGCGATGCAAACAGCTGTTTGATTTTGAAGTGTTATAGCCTCTGCCCACTTCGTGAAGTAGTCTGGCACCTACTGGTGCTTCCCATCTTCGATTAGCTAGGCTTTGCAGTATGTTATACCGCCAGAATAGCAGAAAGGTTAAAGCCTAACTGGACAATAGCATCATGTCCTAGTAGGTTGAGCTTTGGGACCTTGGTGACTGTGAACTGGATGGATTTCTTAGGTGATGTGTCACCTGACAATGAGACTATTGTCTCAACATACCCAGAGTGGGTAGTGGCTGTCCATTAGCCACCTCATAACTCCCAGTCACTGGTGAAATTGCAGGCTCCCCTGCCTTCCTCCAGATGTCATTGGAGTAGAAGTTGTCACCTGCACCCGTGACCACTTCAGCAACATACTCCTTATCTTGAATCCAATTGAATCCAGATAAACTGTTGAAGCTGAAGAACTGTCTCAGTGGCCTTCATAGTCTGGATCTGGTGCTTTGAAATGGGTTTCACCTGCTGGGCCCATCATCATTTATTCCAACACGCTGCCTCCAAATGCCCTAGTTTCTGGCAGAATTAGCAATTAGCATCCTTGAAAGGACAGTCAGTCAACCTGTGGTCCATTTTTCCACAACATGACCAGGTCCCAGTGGGGAAATCATCAGCTATGTGGACTTTGCTAAATGATCCTGGACCTGGTGAAGGTGAGCGTCTCTTCAATGCCTCAATCCAATGAATGGAATTCGACACCACACCATGGACCATCTCTTTGCCACCTTTGCTGCCCCCTCCATCTCCACTGCTGCGGCCACCTCTGTAGTGAAAGTAAGGTTGCCCTCCTTGTGTTTGAGCAACACCTTGAGTACTGCCTCATTGTTCACGGAGCACATGAAACGGGTCCGCATTGCCTCATCTTGTGGGTCCCAGCTGTGTTACTATCCCCATAATTTGGCCATAAGCCAATGGGATCTCCGGTGGAGGCATGTTCTGGATTGCAGCAGTTTTAGCAGGATCTGGGGTTATGCCACTTGTGCTGATGATGTGCTTCATTGCGTCAGACCAGCAGCTGGTGTGTCTTGTAGGTGATGATTGTGTCCCTCCTGGGTGTGTCCCAAACAAGCCCTTGTCCATTTTGGCCAACTACTACATCAAGCCTTGCCTTCCAATATATTCTGCTCATAACCTTCTGGAAGTGTTCAAGGGCACACGAGATGCCAAATGGTAGCCTATTGAATAAATAACATCCAAACGGTGTGATAAATGTTGTGAGAAGTCTTGAGTCCCTGAGCTCCTGCTAATAGAGCTAACGTCTCATCTACATTTTGGAGTGGGTGTACTTCACATAGGAGGCACTCGATTAGAGGTTTTAGGTCCGCCCATGTCCTTACTCACCACTCTTTTTAGGTACCACCACAATGCCCACACACCACTCTGTTGGGCTGTCCACATGGGATATATCACACTCATATGTTCCATCTTTACAAGCTCCTCTGACCTTTTCTCTCAGCGGTATAGGAACATTCCTAGCTGCATACAGAGCATGTGTGGTCGCATTAGGCTTCAGTGTAACCTGGTAGGCTTCATCTATTGTGCCCAGGCCTTAGAAGAGGTGAGGGAAACGCTGGTAGATGTCATTGGTATATTCATCTACATCATTGATTATGAACACTAACTTCAGTGCTGGAGTAGCGGGGATGCCTGCATGTTCAGGGCGTGTTCGGGCCTGTCCCACAACACATTATAGTAGAGCTGATGGACCAAGCCAAACTTTCCCAGACTTACATGTAGAAAGTTTCTCAATGCCTCTGAAGTCTTAAATGCCTTTTCCGATAATACAGAGACATCTGCTCCAGTATCAAACTGTGGTGGCCATTAAACTTGATGTCCACATTCCAAGTGTCTCCTTCAATGGCACGAAGGAATGACGTATCTTTGCAGGATTCCTCTAGTGCCTTGCCACCTATGGTACAAATCTTGCTTGCCTGGCAGCAGGCACTGAAATGTCCATGCTTCTGGCAGTTATTACACGTTGCTTCCCAGGCTGGGTTTATGATATGGACCTCTGCCACACCTGTAGCATTTAGTGCCAAGAGGGTTTACCTGTTTTCTGCCATACCTGATCCACATTTGTCACTGAAGGGTTTACGTCACCTTTAAGGATCTGCTGTTGCTCCGTGAATGCCTCCCATTGTCACACAATCTTTTACAGTTCGTCAATTTGGGATCAAGCTGTAAGGGCTGTCTCTCTAATCCCCACAACAGTTCTGTCGCGAATCGCCTCATGTTTCAAATTGCAGTTTTCTACCAGACTGTGCAGAACGGTCACATATTGCTCCGAAGACACCCCTTCTAACTGGTTACACCAATTGAAACCAGCCCTTTAGAATATTACATTCTTTCCTACTTCAGTAAAAAACTTGTCAAATTTCCCAAGGACAAGCTTGTATTCTTTACCGTCCTTGTCGGTGATTTTCAAGGACAAAGAACGGCTTCTGGAAAGGGTACTGTTGGATTAAGATGAATGCTAGCTATCATTTTAGTTCAAGGCCACTGCCACCCTGTGGTATTTACAATATACCAGTTGTAACGAGTACACGACTATTAACATACTGACTCTAGTGAATACATACGATGTTTATAAGGAGTTCCATGGTCACGTGATTGCTCACGTTACCACATAACAAAGGGAACTGTCCAGGCCAACCATTCTGCTGTGTTACTGTCATACTGTCCATACCAACCATGTCATTCTTCTGGGAGATATAGCTACTGTCCAACCCATCCTGATAGAAGATGGATCTACTTGTCCAGAACAACCATGCCATCCTGCTGGGAAATGGAGCTCCTGTTCAGACCAGCCATCTGGAGGTCAACCTTGCAGAACTGGGGGCACAGCTTCTCTCCAGACGAGACGTGGAGGATGCTTGAGGCAACTGGTTGCCCACCCACAGTCCTCTATTCTGTATCCACCCTCCTACACACTTGTATGTTCCCCTCCCCATGTACCTACCCTCCTACACCCTCCCTCTATATCACCCTCCCCATGTCTCCACCCTCCTACACCCTCCCAGTTATGTGCATTCAAATCACTTGTGTTACATCCTGACATCATCACACTGAAGACAGTGAAGGAAGTTTGATGTGCTGTTATATGCATGCTAGACTAAGATCTAGCTGCCTAGTGTGGTAGCTACAGAGAACGGTTCCTGTGGTATCCCACAGTCCTACGGTATAATATGTACAGTCTTATTGGTATAATGTGCATAGCCCTAGTAAGTATGTACAGTCCTGTGTATTTTCCTATTGGTGATATGTTGGTACAGTCCCCTTATTGGTATAATGTGTACAGTTCTGTGGTATAACATGTGTATAGTCCTGTGGTATAATATGCATAGTCCTATTGGTATATTATGTAATCATGTTTACAGATCTTTGAGTCCTATGGTATAATATTTACAGTTCTGTGGCATAATCTTGTGGTATCAATAATGTACGGTATATGTGTAATCCATTGTCTACAAAGGTGTATTATGTGTTTGATGAGTTGAGAAGTTGTTGGCACTTTTGATGAGTTGAGAAGTTGTTGGCCCTAAGTTGGAGAAGGAGGTGGCAGTTATAACGGAAAACAACATACAGCTGTTCTTGGTAGCTTATCTCGATAGCTCTTTAGGTAGCTTATCTCGATACCTCTTTAGGTAGCGTATCTCGATAGCTCTCTAGGTAGCTTATCTCGATAGCTCTCTAGGTAGCTTATCTCAAGAGCTCTTTAGGTAGCTTCGCTCCCCTCCCCTCCCCTCCCCTCCCCTCCCCTCCCCTCCCCTCCCCTCCCCTCCCCTCCCCTCCCCTCCCCTCCCCTCCCCTCCCCTCCCCTCCCCTCCCCTCCCCTCCCCTCCCCTCCCCTCCCCTCCCCTCCCCTCCCCTCCCCTCCCCTCCCCTCCCCTCCCCTCCCCTCCCCTCCCCTCCCCTCCCCTCCCCTCCCCTCCCCTCCCCTCCCCTCCCCTCCCCTCCCCTCCCCTCCCCTCCCCTCCCCTCCCCTCTCCTCCCCTCCCCTCCCAATTCTCTGTCACGTTTGAATTCTGCACTTGGCAAAGCACACTGTTTCGTTATTCTGTGAATAATGGCGTA
This sequence comes from Spongilla lacustris, assembly GCA_949361645.1. NCBI lineage: Eukaryota > Metazoa > Porifera > Demospongiae > Spongillida > Spongillidae > Spongilla > Spongilla lacustris. The sequence continues at coordinate 6,255,696 of OX442428.1, forward strand.
TAGACAGCGATTGGTAAAGAACTCGTTTTCATCATCTGTGTGCATCAGATATTCCCCTTCCTACACCCTCTATGTTCTCCCTACACCCTCCCTTCAAGTTCCCTTCCTACACCTCACACAGTGATGCAGTGTCATAAGTGAGGAGACATCTTGTGTTGTGAACACTCCTATGAAGAGAGATCACTTCTGGTCCCCCAAACACACGCCATACACCTCACCCAGTATATCCGACCCCTCAATGATTAATGTATACAATGGTACCTGTGTTATCTGGTGTGTGTGTGTACCATGTGGGAGGGTTTCGTGGTGTTCCCATCCTCTTACCCAGCACCATGTGCATAGGTCCAAGGCACCATTCTCCCCACATCAAAGTACTTCCTCTTGTGACCACTGCTACAAAGGCAGGCTGACATGCTCTTAGGACTGGTTTAGGTGAGAGTGTGTGCTGTGAGGACTGAGTTCAGTTGTGCATGTGCATATGTGTGTGCAGAGAAGTTTTGATATTGGAGGATTCAGTATTATTGCCTCAAGTATCAATAGCAGATGATCAGAAACTCCTGCAAGTGCATATTTGGTCCCAAGTACATGTGTGTGCAGAGAAGTTTTGATATTGGAGGATTCAGTATTATTGCCTCAAGTATCAATAGCAGATGATCAGAAACTCCTGCAAGTGCATATTTGGTCCCAAGTACAGTGCATTTGGTACAAACTCACTTACATCTTAGCTAGGTGGAAGAGTGAGGTAACTTTTATCATGGGATATATATTTTTGTGTGTGTTTGACATTGCTGGCCTTGGTGCTATCACCATTCATCTAGCATGTGGGTGGAGGGCAAGGTACATGTAGGAGGTGGGGTTGGGTAGGGTAACAGGCTGCATCGCACTTCAAAGGTAGTGCAATTAAATTTGGACTCAGTCCTCACAGCACACTAACTCTTTGTTGAGCACGATGTAAATACATGTGTGCGGTTGTCATGTCAGGAATCTTGAGCACAATTATATTTAATCGTTTGTATACCGCCAGGGCTATGTAAAATCCACTGCCATTGTTGTAATGTTATAGGTGCTAAAATTCTTAAAATGAAAAGCTTTGACATAATGTTGAGTATTGATGTACTATACATGTGGTTTATCGATTGTACTCTAGCCAGCTGTCATCCAGTCATTGATTGCCCAATTCATCATCTGTTATCCAGTCACCAAGTATTCCAGTCCCCTGTGAACATTCCTATGATGCTGCTCCTGAATGCAATCTACCTCTAGGCTAGCGTCTCCGAAAGGTAGCTATGTTCCCCCTCTTACGCCCTCCCTGTATGTTCACTTACCCCTCCCTCCCTGTATGTACTCGTGCGCCCACTTTGTATACACCCTTTCCTAGATCCTCCGTGATGCATGTATGCTTGCAAGCATGTCCGCCATAGCCCGTAGTGCATGTGGAGTATGCATCAAATCATTGTGTTTGTGTTTGATCAATCAGCAAGCTTGACCATATCCCTCACTTACAGGTGATTATATTTACATGGCACCACTGTATCAAAGCAACTCATCATCAGCTCCTTTCCACTGCCTTTAGAGATTTCCTATCCAGCTGTAGAAGACTCACCACTGACCAGTCATGGTATGTGTTGAAGGGTTAACTGTGTACGCATATAGTATATATAAAATTATTAATTAGAGAGACACCTGCCTCACTTTAGCATGCAGGTCATGAACACTTTCATTCAGATACTAGCCCGTGCAATCTGCATGCTTTCGTGCTGTTCATTTATGTGATGCAGACATGAAATACTGCATGGATGGGGCATTTTGTTTTCAAAGCACTTTATTAACTTTCATTTTTTATTTAGAACTGCAGCAGCAAGAAAGGAGTAGCTGCATTAGATCAGCAGCTATACCACCAGCATCTGTTCTGCAAGCCCCAACTACCTCTGAGCAACACCCATCACCACACTAAACAACCTGCTGGGAGATTAAGCTACTCATCCTGCTAGGAGATAAAGGTACTCATCCTGCTAGGAGATAGGGCTACTGTACAGACCAACCATGCCATGTTGCTGGGAGATGGAGATGCTATCTAGACCAACCATACGGAGGTGACGACCGTACCACTTTTTGGGCTGATATTAATAAATCATTAGTTGTAAAAAGGTCTCCCAGCCACAACATTTTTGCGTCAGTTTTTTTTAATGCAAACAGCATTGGCTTCTGCCTTCTGGGAGGAGCTTACAGTGCTCCCCTATACCCTTAGCTGTGCAGGAGGGCTGCCCCCTTCCAATACCATTCTCGGGGTGGCAACGCTAACCCAGACTACATTTTGCTGCACGATATTTGCTAATTTATAATTTGTTGGTTGCGCCACTTTTTATTAGCTTCCATTACCGCTGCCATACCATCCTGCTGGGAGATGGTGCTACATACCAACCCTTCTGCTGGGGAATGAAGCTACTGACCAGTCTGACCATTCCATTCTACTTGGAGATGCTACTACAGTCCAGACATGCTGCTTGGAGATAGGGCTACTGTCCAGACCAACCATTATGCGGAAGGATGAAGGTACTGACCAAACCGACCATTTAGTTCTACTTCAAGATATGGCTACTGGTAAATGGTGCTACTGTCCAGACCAACCGTTCTGCTGGGGATGAAGGTACTGACCAGGCCGACCTATCAATTCTACTTGGTGATGCAGCTATTGATTGCAGCACCACAACCACCATAAAAGGATCCCGAGAGAAGGTTCATTACTTGGCATCCAGACTAGCCACTCTGCTGGGAGAGAGGGCTACTGTCCAAATTAACCATGCTGGAAGATGAGGCTGCTGTCTAGATCATTTATATAGAAGGGATGGCCGTACCACTTTTTGGGCCGATTAATAGTTCAATAGTTGTTAAAAAAAGTCTCCTATTCGCTGCTTTTTGCGTAGTTTTTAGGAGTTAAAAAAAACCCCGCAAACAGTGTTGGCTTATCAGTATTATCTGATGGATCTGCTATGGTCATGGCTGTACCACCATTTGGGCTGATATTAATGATTCTCTGCTTTTTGCATGTTTTTTGGGAGTTTTTTCTATGCAGCATTGGCTTCTGGGGCTCTGAGCTTACAGTGTTCCCCCATACACCAAGCTAACTCTACAGGCTACATATTGCTGCACGATATTTGCTCATTTATTATTCTTTGGTCGCACCACTATATTGGCTTCAGTCACTGCTGCCGTACCAGCTTGCTGCTACGGACCAACCATTCTGCTGGGGGGCTACTGACCAGGTCGACCATTCCATTCTACTTGGAGATGTGGCTACTCTAGCACCAGCATCTTTTCTGCAAGCCCCTACCACCTCTTAGCACCACCATAAAAGGATGCCGAGAGAAGGCTCATTACTTTCCAGTCTTGACGTTCTGCTTGGAGATTAAGCTACTGTCCAGACCAGCCGTGTCATTGCTAGGAGATGGGGCTACTGTCTAGACCTACTATACAGAGGTGATGGCCGTAGCACTTTTTGGCCTGATATTGATAACTCATCAGTTGTAAGCAAAAGTCTCCCACCCGCTGCTTTTTGCGTGATTTTTTAAAACACAAACAGCATTGGCTTCTGGGGCTCCACCTCAGGTCTCCTAGGATGTGTTCAGCATGCCCCCCCTCCAGCACCCTCCCGTCACGACTGCCATGTACGTGTGCGGAACCTCTTTATGACCACTGCAGGCACCCCTCTGGGATCATTCTCACACCTCGGGCCCATAGCAGGGTGAGCCCACAGAATAGATAGGAGGCACCCTATCAGGAAGCTCAGGTTCTTGGGACTTAGTGGCTGCTCTGGTCTGCTTTCCTCGTGCAATATGCGCTGGGGAAGGAATTATAACATAAATAAATCTTGGTCCAAATCTGCCAACCATTCAGGAGTTCACGTGGGGCGTAGGTATTTGCCAGAGGGGTCAGCATTAAGAACTCCTGAAGGGCCGACTTACAGAGAGCCTGCATGAAGGCTCCATTGGTGGCAGGGTGGTAAGGTGCACCAGTGAGATGGGTGGTTCCCCTCTCCCTACATCATGCCTGGAACTACTCTGAATAGAAAGTGGTGGTATGTTTCTGCCTCCAAATGCCCTAGTTTCTGGCAAAATTGTGTGGGTTGTGTTTCGATGGAAAATTACAGGTTACCGTGTCGTGATGGATCTGCATAGCGATATCGTGAATGGTTTCTCCTGGCTTGCGGTCCACAGTACTCCAGAACTTGAAACGCTTGTAGACGATGTAGCGCACTGGGTTGAATTGGCCTTTCATAAACTTGGCCATTTCATCCAAGTTGAGGTCATTAATGTTCCTGGACAGTGACTGTTGGGATGCGAGATTGTTCAACAACTTGTAATGAACGCAACTGGTTTGTTAGAAACACCTGGGCCTGTTTCTCCACAGGGTTGGAGTTTGCTGGTCCATAATTCAATCGCTGCCTCAAGGGGGACAAAATTGGGAATAGCGATTGGCTGTGAATTTGAAGTTGGTTGCTCTCGCTTGTCTACCATGTAGTGATTAAGCGCTACCATCTGTTTACGACCTACCTCCATCTGCTGTTGCTGTGCCTCCAGGTGTCGCTGTTGCTGTGCTTCCGTATGTTTCTACTGCACCACTCTTTGTTGCTGAAGTAGCTGGAACACTGCCATCTTATTCCACTAAATCCTGTCTTGTTCTTACAGGACTTCAAAGAATATAATTACAGGAATAGATACGGCAAGTCACGCAAATCCTACACACAAAACTAACAGACTACTCAAAAACAGAAGGCGAATTAGTTCTACATTATATATAAGGGGTGCACATCTGGGTAAAACATTCAGTGTGAAGTGTGCTGGCCACAATAATATGCTTCCTGTGATTCGTGCTGTGATTGATCCTTGGATCCAGTGCCTTCTGTACAATCATCCTGATCAAGATATGAACCTTGATGAGACGATGGTGTCAATTCCTTCTAGTAGTGTGTCATCAAGGTACAAACTGGGTGTAGGTGATGGCACTACCACTTTGCCCCGGGATCTTCTTGTCCTTATAATGCTTTTTTCTGTCTTTTGAACTCTTTTAGAAATGGGTGAGATGGATGGTTGGTTGTGATAATGTGGTGTGGAGCCACCTGCCAATGATGGGCTGAGTTACACCATGGGGAGGGGAGTGGCATTATAAGACAGTATAGATACCCCTGGATTATCTGAGCACTTCAAAAGCCCTCTTATCAGTCTGTCACGTTCGCTACCCAACCACTCACTTGCTATACCAATAATTATTATTCCAATACACACGTGACTTATACAAAAATACAATTAATATCAATTAATTCCGTACACTCCCCCCAGTTGACTAGTTTTTTCTAGTCGACTTGTAATGAACTGTCCTCATCGTCATCCATCCACTCCCTCCACTGGTACCTAGCAACCTGAGCTGCAACTCGTTTTGGACGCTTCATAGGTTGACCAGAATCCCCAACCTGTGACTCAGAATGCTGAACTTCATCATCTTCATTTCTAGTGGTCTTAGTATTCAAATTCAGCTCCAGTGGGTATAGTTTCTGTACAGGTCGCCTTAAATTAGTAGTTCTCCCACCTGACTGTACACGGACTACAGCTCCTCTTATGATATTATCTTCTCCCTTGATCAAATTTTCCACCTTGCCCATTCTCCATAATAACCTAGGTTGCTTCTCATCATGCACTAGAACGAGATCACCGATGGCTACAAACTTCCCATTGCTGCCAGGAACTTGCATTAGACGATGACTTTCTCTTAAACCAGTAAGATATTCGTCCTTCCATCGTTTCCAAAATTTAGACATAGTAAGGCTGACATGCCTTACTCGTCGAGTGATCTCTTCATGTGAAGTAGGAGCATCATAATTGTCATCATCATCTTGAATAAAGGAGTCCGGTAATACTGTTAAACGACGACCAGTAAGCAAATGTGCAGGTGTAAGTGGCTCCTCCAGATCTTCTGAGGATACATAAGTGAGTGGTCTGGAATTAAGATTTGCTTCTATCTCAGTTACCACGGTTAAAAGTTCATCATAGGTGAGTTTGGCTCGTCCAATAACCTTTTTCAAACACCTCTTTGTCATACCTATCAGCCTCTCGAAGAAGCCTCCCCACCAAGGAGCCTTCTCCAGGTTAAATGACCATGTTACTCTCTGATCCGCCAGAAAGGTTTCAACTTCTGGATGGTTCAATAGATCCGTCAACATTTTGCTTGAGCTCACAAATGTCTTACTGTTGTCGGAAATGATTTTTCGAGGAACACCTCTCCGCGATGTGAAACGTCTAAGACAACGAATGAAGGAATTGGCAGACGAGTCTGGTACCAAGTCCAAATGTATTGCTCTCGTTACACAACAGGTAAATAGACAGATCCATGTTTTACATTCAGAATTCCTAGTGTATAATGGTCCTGCATAATCAACTCCAATGTATGCAAATGGTGGAGATTCTGTCACACGAAATGCTGGTAATGATGGGGTCTGAGGAACACTGTAAGCCTTTGCATCCAGTTTCTTGCACTTTACACAGTTGTGAAGTAACCTTCGCAAAACACTCCTTCCCTTTACTATCCAGTATTGTGACCTCAAAATTGATAGGGTTTCTCTCACACCACCATGTTGTACCTTCTTATGACAACTGTGAACAATCAGTTTTGTGATGTGATGACTTGCATCAAGAAGTATTGGATGTTTTGCACACTCCGCCAGGTCTGTGTTGTTCAATCTGCCGCCACACCTCCATAAGCCTGAGCCATCTAGATACAAGCCTAGTTGTTGTCTCCATGATGAAAACTTGGGATTTTTTGTCAATGATGTTTGTATGACCTTAATCCAGTACTGCTCTGCTTCTGAAACATCAGTTGCAGTCAATGTTCCGCTGGTGTCTTCTTCTCCTTGCTTTCTTGCCTTCAGAACCTTGAGAAACTTCATCACTAGTGCTGTTACTCTGAAGAGATGCTGCAAATTGCTGTACACCTCACAATTCAATACTGGGAAATTACACTCAGTGGTTGATGCTGCCAGTAACAAAGAATGATTCTTAATCTTCATCTCGCAACGACATTCTTCAGGTACAGAGTCTTCCCTTTCACACATGTAAATAGCCATATCGGTTTGAATGGTATCTTCGCTTAGCCAACTAGGACCATGTAACCAAATGGGGTTGCTGATAAGTTCCTCCAAGTTCAGACCTCGTGATGGCAAATCAGCAGGATTTTCTTTACCAGGACAGTGCATCCAGCCTTCAACAGGAGTAAGTTTTCTGATTTCACATACTCGGTTCTGTACGAATTGTTTCCATTCTTTGTCTTGTCGTGTAATCCAATACAGTGTTACTTTCGAGTCTGTGAAACATGTTGGTGGACTCAACTCTAGATCATCCTTCAGCGCTGTTGTAAGGCTTGACATCAGTCTGGAAAGAAGTAGAGATGTCAGTAACTCCAATCTGGGAATAGTGTATCCACCTGTGGGTGAGACTCGAGTCTTGGACGCCATGAACCGGACTTTACATCCCGTGAGTGTTTCAATCCGTAGGTACACAACAGCAGCATATGCCTTTTTTGAAGCATCACTGAAACCCATGAGACTGCAACGTATTGCCTTGCTGACACCACAAAACAAGCATCGTGGGATAAAAAATGGTTGTGTTTGGTGAAACCTCTTTAGTAACTCTTCCCACTTTGTGAGCAACTCTCCAGTCAGTCGTTCATCCCAAGACATTTTGTGTGAACAAAGCTCTTGAAATAGAATCTTGAATTGTACAGTTAAAGGAGACAATAGCCCAAAGGGGTCATAAAAACGTGTTGCAAGACCAACCACATTCCGTTTGTTTGGTTCGAGATTCTGTGCCAGTTTACAAATATGTTCAATATCACAAATGACCTTGTCATCCTTGTAGTTCCACTGCACACCAAGAACTTTAAGGGAATTGCTGCCTTCTGAAGACTCATGTCCAAATACATTCTTTGCATATGACTCATTCTCTGCATATGACTCATTCTCTGCACTGACTTCTTGTGAACTGTCTGATGTGGTTCGACTGGTGTTATCATGCTCCTGTTCGTCGATTCTTTGCTGTAAGACTGGATGGTTTGATGTAAATTTTCGAAGGTTAAAGCCACCTTCCCTTAGGTACTTTTTTGATTTCAAGTAGAGTTCATATCCTGCTTCAGCTGTATCAGCTCCAAATGAAAGATCGTCAACATAAATCGAACGGAGAAATTTATCCACGAAGACTTCATCAGTATACCTGTACTTGTCCATGTGATGCTTGATCGTGGCATTTAGAAGGAACGGACTTGAGGAGACCCCAAACACGACCCTTGCAAAACGCAACACTTGTTTCCTGGGCAGTTCACTGTCTACATCGTCCACCCACAAGAATCGTAGCATGTCCCTGTCCTTCTCGTCAATTGAAATCATCAAAAATGCCTTTTCAATATCTGCCACCAACGCCACATTGTGGACTCTGAATCTGATCAGTATGTCTAAGATCTTCTGTCCGAAAGTAGGTCCTGCATAGAGACAGTCATTTAATGATGGTCCATTCATTCTTGCTGACGCATCGTATACAATTCGCAATTTTGTTGTCAGCTTGTCCTCCCTGACCACTGCATGATGAGGGATGTAGTGTGTGTCTGACTTGGGTGACAACTGGCTATCCGCCACCTCTATTATGCCTTTTGCAAGTTGGTCTCTGATTACTGCATCATATTCACGAAGAAGAGAAGGATTTTGCTTCAGTCTTCGTAACAGTCCAAACAGTCTGGTCTGGCACAGATTATAGTTGTCAGGTAGCATGGGATGAGGATCTTTCCATGGTAGTTGTACACAATATCTGCCATCCTTGAATGAAACCTGTTTCAGAAACTGCTCATACAAGGAAGGTTCAATATCCCTAATTCCAAGTGTTTCAACGTCCCAGAATTTTTTCAGTTCTTGTTCCATGATTTCAGTGCTGTTGGTGACAGATGATTGAGCATCAACCTTAAGGACATGAGATGAACAAAAATTGACAGTAGTGTCCGCAGATGAGAACCTTGGGACTGGCCCAGAAAGAACCCAACCAAGCTTTGTTTCAATGGCTGTTGGCCCGCCTCTTCCCTTTTGCAGTCGTCCGGTTACCAGTCGCCAATAGTTGTCAGCTCCAATAAGAATGTTGATGTCTGTACTATTACCAATATCTCCTGATTCAGCAAGGTCTAATGTTGACAGATGTTTGAAATGCTGTACCGCAAATGTTATGGGTTGACCAGTGAGTGGTTCGCAAATCCTGGGAACTGTAAGCAAACAAAACTCCATGTCTGGTCCATACTTCATCTTCATGTTGACTCTGACAACATCACATCTCTCCATTGTACCATTATCCTTGCCAAAAGTGCTGATCTTCATTACTTCTGTTTTCTCCGTAGTCAGAGATAGGAGCTCTCGTAGTCGGCTTGAAATATAGGACCTTTGGCTTCCACTATCAAATATGAGCCTGGTACTGCAGGTGAAATGCGGTTTGCCGGGAGCACAAACGTGGGTCACTGCTGTCTGGAGCAACACCGGTGTATGAGTGCTGATATGCATAGACACAGTTGCATGTGACGAGGCTGACTTAACATCTGTAGAAGCAGATCGAGCAGTCTGTTGAGATGAACCAGTGTTTGTTGAGCTGTTTACATCTTTACTGGATTGAGATGGACATATGCTGACATGGTGTCGTCCTCTGCAGTTAGGACAATGTTGTGATGAACGACAGTCTTTTCCTATATGCCCTCTCTTCAAGCATACAAAGCATCTCCCCGAACGTCGTAAGCACTGCTTCCGTTGCTCAATTGTGGATACAGTTCTGCATGCTTGAGATGCGTGAGGTTTGTTGCAGAAGTAACACAAAGCTGACACTGAGTTGTCTGTCAATAGCGCAGCTGCAGTAGCAGGTTCCCTATTTGGTCTTCTTGCAGCTCCATATGCATCCTGAGTTGTCCTTTCTCTCGCTTGGATTTCCCTCTCTATGATCTTCAGCAAATCATCTAAGTTCCAACTGTCTTCCTTCACTTCACGGCTAATTATCAAGGCTATTTCTTGTGGAATCCTTTTCATTAGAACAGGTGCTAATAAGCTCCCATAAGCCGCAGAGTCTACACCAAGTGATGACAAGGAACGAACATGGGACTCAATTTTGTCAAATACTTGTCTAAGACCCTTGATATCACGTATTGAGGAGACTTGCTCAATGCCCAGTAGTGATTCCATATGCTTATTTATCAACAGTTGCTTATTGCCAAATCGTTTCTTTAGTAGGGCAATTGCTGCGTCGTAGTTAGCAGCAGTGAGAGTAAGACCAGAAATGGCATCGGCTGCTGAGTCCTCTAGCAGGGACCGCAGGTAGACAAATTTATCAACAGCAGAAAGTCCAGAATTCGTATGAACTGAAGATTCATAGGAATCCCAGAACGGAGCCCAAGATGTCAGTTCGCCATTAAATTTCTTTAGGGTCAACTTAGGCAATTTCACTCTACCTCCGCTTACGCGATTCTGTTCTGCCTGTAGAATACGTGGTGAATCCACTGCGTGCTGCTGCTGCTGTTCACTAACTTCTCTTTCAGATGCATTGTTGTTCGGGCTGGCCGCCCGTTGCGGTGGATTTTCAACAGGTGTAGATGATGGCGCTCGATCGGTTATGACTGTTTCTTGTTGTTTCTGCTCCTGCGCTAAAAGCTCTTCAATCTCTTGAACTGTCATTTCAATAGTTTCTCTGAATTCGTCGGCTTTAACAATTTCGTCCGTTAATTCCCCTTCCTCGAGCGTTAATTGGAGTATCTCTTCATCAAGTTGCAAAATGATCTTTTTCTTCTCTTCCAGCGTTCGTATGTGTCGTTTCAGTGCGGGAATGTTAATTTCCTCAGCATCCTTCGCTTCGCTTACTTGCGTCCTGATTCTGGATACTGAAGCCTTGTGTCCCGCTCGCACGCGTCTTTTCCATGTAAGCTGTTGAGCCATTTCAGAACCTATATCCCTCTACTTACTATTCCCGAGCTTTCGAAGGACCATGTAATAAATTCCCTTGAGATATAAGTTCTGTCACGTTCGCTACCCAACCACTCACTTGCTATACCAATAATTATTATTCCAATACACACGTGACTTATACAAAAATACAATTAATATCAATTAATTCCGTACAGGCTGCATGATCAGCCTGCTTCATTGCCTTGAGGATAGCAAGGGCTGCTAGTCACATGAGTAGAACCATACCTTTTGGAAAACTCTTTGGGCCATTGTCTGTAATCAATACCTCTGGAATTCCATATCTCGAGAAAATGGTTTTGAGTCGATCTCCTTGGTTACCCTGGTCACCAAACAGACTGCTACATGTAGGTCCTGAACGTGCATCTTTAGATCCTAAGATACCTGGCCCGCTGTGATGTGTGGTAAGAGTTTCCTCTTGGCAATCCCCAAACAGCAGCCCTTTGTGTACTGCCAATACCTCTCTATGGGCCCAGTAGGGTTCAGTTTAGAGTCAACGCAGTGTTTGTCAGGCCAGCCAAAAGAGGAGTACTTCATCACCTGGGCCCATACTGGATCCTCAGCCTGGTGCCATTGGTATTCCTGTAATTTTCCTTTAGTTGCAGGTAAATGATGGGTACCCACCTGGAGTGCCTTGCAATTTGGATCGAAGGTAGCAGCAGGGGCACAGGACAGGGTATCAGCCGTGTAGAGGAGCTTTCCTGGTACATGGGAAATGGTGTAATCAAATCGCATAAGTCTCAAACGAAACCGCAATATGCGAGGTGGAAGGCTGTCCAAGTATTTCAAGTTTAACAGAGGGACCAGTGGTTTGTGATGAGTTTCTGTACTGAACGTCTTGCCAATCAGTAGTAGTGTTTCACATGCCCAGGTCGTGGCCAGTGCTTTTTGATCTACGCGTATATAAGTTCAGTCTCTGACATGGATCAAGATGCAAATGCTCCAGGCTTCCAAGAATTATTGTGCAACTGTAACAGCATAGCCCCTAATCCATGTGAAGATGTATCAGCCGAAACGTTAATGCGAAAAGGCTTCCTCCTGTAGTTGAACCCAGTGGCTCCCATAATGGCTGGCTAATCTGTGCCTAGTTTGGGTAAAACTTCCCAGCTGTGTTACCATCCCCATAATCTGACACAAGTCAGGTGGGCTCTTCAGTGGAGGCATGTTCTGGATTGCAGCAGTTCTAGCAGGATCTGGGGATATGCCACTTGTGCTGATGATGTGACCCAGGAACTTCATTGTTGGTTTTGAAAACATGCATTTTTTCTGTTTAATGTCAGTCCAGCTGCTGCAACGTGAGGCAGTGTCTTGTAGGGGGTGATTGTGTCCCTCCTGTGTGTGTCCAAATACGAGCCCTTGTCCATCTGGCAAACTAATCCATCAAGCCCTTCCAATATTCTACTCATAACCTTCTGTTGGATTAAAACGAATGCTAGCTATCATTTTGGTTCAAGGCCGCTGCCACCATGTGGTATTTAAAAACTAGTACACGACTACACAATGTATATAAGGAGTCCCATGGTCGCGTGATTGCTCATGTTACCACATCACCAAGGCAACTGCTGGGGTATATGGTGCTACTGTCCCTACCAACCATGTCTACTGTCTCCTGGGAAATTGGAGCTACTGTAACAGACCAGCCATCTGGAGGTAACCTCGCAGAACTGGGGGCACAGCTTCTCTCCAGACGAGACGTGGAGGATGCTTGAGGCAACTGGTTGCCCACCCACAGTCCTCTATTCTGTATCCACCCTCCTACACACTTGTATGTTCCCCTCCCCATGTACCCTCCCTCTATATCACCCTCCCCATGTACCTACCCTCCAACACCCTCCAACACCCTCCCAGTTATGTGCATTCAAGTCACTTGTTACATCCTGACATCATCATGCTGAAGACAGTGAAGGAAGTTTGATGTGCTGTTACATGCATGCTAGACTAAGATCTAGCTGCCTAGTGTGGTAGCTACAGAGAACGGTTTCTGTGGTATTGTGTACGATCCACTGTCCTACGGTATAATATGTACAGTCCTGTGTATTTCCCTATTGGTGATATGTACAGTCCCCCCACCCCCACCCCCCATTGCTATAATGTGTACAGTTCTGTGGTATAACATGTGTATAGTCCTGTGGTATAATATGCATAGTCCTATTGGTATATGTAGTCCTGTGTACATATCTATGAGCCCTATGGTTATAATACATAATCCTGTGGTATCATGTACATGTATGGTATATGTGTAATCCTAATAAAACCTTGTACAAAGGTTTATTGTCTACAAAGGTATGTAATTGTGTTTGATGAGTTGAGGAGTATTTGGCACTTTTGATGAGTTGAGAAGTTGTTGGCACAAAGTTGGAGAAGGAGGTGGCAGTTATAACGGAAAACAACATACAGCTGTTCTTGGTAGCTTATCTTGATAGCTCTTTAGGTAGCTTATCTTGATAGCTCTCTAGGTAGCTTATCTCGATAGCTCTCTAGGTAGCTTATCTTGATAGCTCTCTAGGTAGCTTATCTCGATAGCTCTCTAGGTAGCTTATCTTGATAGCTCTCTAGGTAGCTTATCTCGATAGCTCTCTAGATAGCTTATCTTGATAGCTCTCTAGGTAGCTTATCTCTAGCTCTCTAGGTAGCTTGTCTCGATAGCTCTTTATGTAGCTCCTCCCCTCCCCCTCACCTCCTCTCCCTCCCCTCTCCCTCACCTCCTCTCCCCTCCCCCTCACCTCCTCTCCCCTCCCCTCCCCCTCCCCTCCCCTCCCCTCCCCTCCCCTCCCCTCCCCTCCCCTCCCCTCCCCTCCCCTCCCCTCCCCTCCCCTCCCCTCCCCTCCCCTCCCCTCCCCTCCCCTCCCCTCCCCTCCCCTCCCCTCCCCTCCCCTCCCCTCCCCTCCCCATCAATCACTTCCCTATCTCTTCTCCATCTCCCCCCTCCATCCCATCTTTCTCTTTCCTCCTGTACATGGGCAGCATATCCAAGGTGAGTAGTGGAAGGGGTTGGTGTAGTTACTGTTTTGTAATACATGTATAGTTTAAAGTATAATAACCATGCCAAGCAATCCACCTGTGCCCCACCCATATACCCAGAATTCACTTGTAAATTTCATGTCCAGATCCAGTTCCTGAATCCACCCCTCCTCTGGGTAAGGGTCTCTGAAAGGTAGCACTATTGTCCTGAGGTAAGCATACTCCAGCAGCTGAATCCACCTCTTCTCACATGTTTATAATGGGCTATGATAATAGATCTTGCGTTGCTGCAGCTGGCTGTTCTGTTGTCTGCTCATCAGAGTTGTTGTGTCTATACTGGTAAGTACTCTTTTCTTGGCACTATATTATTACTCACCATGTTTGCAACTGTAGTAAGTGTAGTTCAAAATTTAAATTTGGATTGAAGCATCAGTATTTTCTAACCCTTCATTTGATTAATACTCATTAGTAGAACTGTTACTTATTAACAGAACTGTTGCTTATGATTTGCAATATATCATTCTTGCTTTTTACTTCCTGACTTTAGCTATGCCCTCTTCTGCACCTTCAACCCTGCTAGCTGAGATGTAAAATTCGAGAAAAAAACATTTAAAAAAAAAAAAAACTTCTCTCCTGCTAATGCTGCCATTTGAACTGCTGATTCTGCTGCTCCTTGGTCTGCATTGTTCTCTGTCATCAGTTCTGGCCATTGGCCTTCTGCAGACAGTTATCTCTGGCATCAATATCACCAAGGTTGGAAATGATTTTTTCAAAAGGAATATGTTTTTATTTTTTTCCCCGACATGGTTTCAGGTAATGCTCGTTCTAGATAGGAGATTGCAACCACATGTACCTTGTGAATCAGCATCACATCTGGCTTGCAACATGTTAGCTGTTCTGAATGATGGATGGAGGGACCAAATGCCAGTAAGTACTACTGCATTGCAGCTATATAATCATAGCCACAGCATTTATTAGAAAATGAGTACTTTTTAGCATATAGTAGTTGCAAGTGATATAACCTGACCGTCGGTACAGCATGTGTTAACCATTCACACATGTACTTTGATGTATGCCTGCAAACGCTTACAATGCATTCATACATAGCCAATAAAAAAATCATAAAAGTGCTCAACTCGGCCATCAATAGTGTGAAGCTCTGCCATTGATATAATAGTGAAATTACATGTTAAAAGCCTCATTGCAATCAATTTTGTCATAGTGTTGAGTATTGATCATGTAATTTATCGATTGGACTCAAGGCAGCTGTCATACAGTCATCCCTCCTAGTCCCCTGTGTTCCAGTGATGCAGCTCCTGAATCCAATGTACCTCTGGGCTAGGGTCCACCGAAAGGTAGCTATGCCCTATATCCCCTTCCTACACCCTCCATGGTCTCCCTACACCCTCCCTTCAAGTTCCCTTCCTACACCTCACACAGTGATGCAGTGTCATAAGTGAGGAGACATCTTGTGTTGTGAACACTCCTGTGGAAGAGAGATCACTTCTGGTCCCCCAAACACACGCCATACACCTCACCCAGTATATCCGACCCCATAATGATTAATGTATACAATGGTACCTGTGTTATCTGGTGTGTGTGTGTGTGTGTGTGTACCATGTGGGAGGGTTTTGTGGTGCATGTTCCGCCCAGCACCATGTGCATAGGTCCAAGGCACCATTCTCCCCATATCAAAGTACTTCCTCTTGTGACCACTGCTACAAAGGCAGGCTGACATGCTCTTAGGACTGGGTTAGGTGAGTGTGTGTGCTGCGAGGACTGAGTTCTGTTGTGCATGTGCATATGTGTGCGCAAGAGTTTCAGAGAAGTTTTGATATTGGAGGATTCAGTATTATTGCCTCACGTATCAATAGCAAATGATCAGAAACTCCTGCAGGTCCCAAGTATAGTGCATTTGGTACAAACTCACTTACATCTTAGCTAGGTGGAAGAGTGAGGTAGCTTTTATCATGGGATAGTTCTTGTGTGTTTGACATTGCTGGCCTTGGTGCTATCACCATTCCTCTAGCATGTGGGTAGAGGGCGAGGTAGGACGTGGGGGTGGGTGGCACTTCAAAGTTAGGGCAATTAAATTTGGATTCAGTCCTCAGCACACTAACTCTGTTGAGCATATGTTTTTACAAGATGTAATACATGTGTGCGCTTGTCATGTCATGAATCTTGAGCACAATTTTATTCTTGCGTTTGTATACCGCTTTATACCTTCTATCTCTAGCTTCCTACCATTAGTGAGCTTAAAATTGCATATCTCTGTCGCTCATTGCTCCTTACAGCAGTCACTTTAGTAAATTCTAGGTTTCGTTTAGTAATATCACACCCGTCAAATACAGATTGGAAAACAATTGCCAAAATTTAGAGTATTGTATTTTTTTCCCCTCGTAGGTGGGAGATGCAGTCAGTGTAGATCAATTAAACAATTTTGTGAAGGTGAACATGGCTTAGACCAGCGTCCTTAGGATAGGAACTGTAAGCTCACGTGCTCTTTCCCCACATAAGATTTGTACTAGCATGGGAGGGGCCAGTGTATGGCCAACAATTGTCAATTAAGTCAGGGGTGCTTGACTCATCCATCAATAGTGTCAGGCTAGTTTGCCAAACGTGCCAGGGCTATGTAAAATCCACTCCCATTCATATAATTTTTATATGTTAAAATCCTTTACATGAATTCATTACAGTTGCTTTGACATAATGTTGAATTACTCTCCTTTCCCTTCCTCCCTCATCTCATATAGCTGCATGCTTCCTTGGTGGTACCACTTAGATCTGCTGCTGACCCTGTGGATCGTGGTACTGATGTTGCCTCAAGACTGACCTCAATGCCATTGAAACTGAAACCTCCAACAGGTTTTAAGAGTGAGCTAAAGCTGGCAGGCATTGAGGATGAGAACAGCCAAGTCCCCAGGCAAATCAAGACACTCACCAGAGTACTGTCCTCAAATTTATCCAAGCAGGAGCTGTGTAGTGAGCTGATCACACCTCCGAAACAATCAAGAAAAGCACCAACTCCTAGGCAGCAGGTCAGGGCTCCTCCCATAGAGGGTGTGGCAAATGGTACCTCCACTGGGCCAATAATGCCTGCCTCTCTCCCCCCCTGCCCCCCCCCCCCCCCCAAAGAGAACATCCCTATGGCTGCTGGTGACAGCTCCTTCAGCACCTCCATCATGTGTATGGCCATGAATAGTGTCCCAAGTATAGTATCATCGGTGACCATCCGTCCTACAAGACACCTGTCATTCATAGTGATACTGTGCACGACATAATTGCTAACATGACAACATGGCAAGCATGACACCATGACAGCATTGCAAACATGGCTAACATGACAACATTGGCTTGTTTTTAACATTCCATACATACACAGTTAAAATAATGGAATCGTGCCAAGCAATTCACCTGTGCACAAGTGGGAAATGCATACAATAAGAATTCACTTGTAAATTTGTTCATCTCATCTCCAGAGCCTTCAGTTCCTGCATCCACCTCTCCTCTAGGTTAGGGTCTCTCAAAGCTAGCACTATAGTCCAGACTCCAGAGGTGGGCATGCTCCAGCAACTATTCCAATCACCAGTGCTTTCAGTTACGTGCTGAAGTTACCAGTGCTTCCAGTTACCTATTCCAGTTTTGTGTTTCCAGTTGCCTGTTCCATGTCACCAGTGCTTTCAGTTACATACTCAAGTCACCAACGTTTCCAGTTACCTTTTCCAGTATAATATATACCGGGTATCTATTGGTATAATGTATGCGGTAAAGTCCTATTGGTATAACATGTATAGTCCTATTGATATAATATGTACATTCCTATTGGTATAATATGTACATTCCTATTGATATAATATGTACATTCCTATTGGTATAATATGTACTGTCCTATTGCCATATTATGTACAGTCCTGTGGTATAATATGTACAGTCCTGTCTATATAATATGTATATTCATATTGGTATATGTACAGAGTACAATCCTGTTGGTACAGTCCTGTGACATCTATGGTTTCATGTACAATCCTGTAGTATGCCATAAAAAAACCTTGTATTGTTTCTAAAATGTATACATATTGAAATTGCATATGAGCCGGAAAGTGAATTGGATTTTGGTGTCCACGAAACGTGTGTTGATGATGAGTTGAGAAGTTGTTGGTACTAAGTTGGAGAAGGAGGTGGCAGTTATAATGGCAGCTGTTCTTGGTAGCTTATCTCAATAGCTCTTTAGGTAGCTTATCTCAATAGCTCTCTAGGTAGCTTATCTCAATAGCTCTTTAGGTAGCTTATTTTGATAGCTCTCTAGGTAGCTTATCTCGATCTAGGTAGCTGTTTAGATAGCTTATCTCGTTAGCTCTTGATAACTCATGTTGGCCATCTGATCCCTAATATGATCTTTTTCTTTGGAGTGATTCTTTATTTCAATTTCATGACAGCTAGCTTTATCTTAAAAAGCTGCAGCACAATTGTGTCTGCCCACTCCTTCACTGGTATTATTATTGTTATTATTTGTCTTGGGTTAATTTTCTTTTATATAATTTTTTACTTTATTTATAATATTTCATGTATTTTTTTATTTTTAGTTTTTTTTTGTAAAAAGTATTGGTCAGCATCGGTCAGAATATGATTATTAATATATTGCCAAGTTACTTATGAAGTGGTGCAGCTTCATTGAGTCCTTATACAAATCAACCAAATCATCAATCTTCACGACACTCCACACCTCCACATCAGCTATCACCACATCAACAACACCACCTCTACATCAACACCATCTCCACAACAACACCTCCACGTCAAAAACACACTGCTTTTTACCACCTCCTTCACATCACTGACCACCACCTCCAATCTGAGGATTGAGAAATCCGGTCCTGCACAACTTCATCAAATTGGTGCTGATGCAATTGCAAGCAGTTGTGGTCTTGAGTACTCATTCACACAAGGTGTGTAAATTGAATAAGATGGCCAGGACCTTCTATTGTTCATTTGTACCTTTCCAGCCTAGACTTGTTCGTTTGTACTTTCTATTTCTAGACTTGTTTTCTTTTGTACCTGTTCTTTTGTACCTTCTATTTCTTGGTGTGTTCTTTTGTACCTTCTATTTCTGGATGTGTTCTTTTGTACCTCTTATTATATATGCATGCATGTATGTATTTCATTTGTATCGTATTGAGTATCAAGTTACATGCATGCGCGCCATATAGGATGAGTACATGTACATGTACAAATCCCAGCTGGCAGATACAGCTGCGCGCGCCATACAATCAAAGCCTATACCTGTAGGCGTGCATAAACAAATCATACCAAGCTACACCCACCATTCCATCGATCCCATGCAGCCACAGCCCACTCTCGCTCTATCGATCTTATGTTTTTTGAAGCCATGGAAAGAAAGCTGTCCAGAATAAACAAGAAATGGAATTTAGAAAGTGAGTAACTGCGCGGGATTCGCGGCCGATCATGCATGCATTTATCAAACATGCTGGTATAGGTCATTCCTATACACTGTAGCTCCATCTTAGCTCTTGTGACGAATTTTCTATATATACGTGATAGTAAATAAGTCTCAGTTTTGGATGTTGGTGTTCAGAAGCTCAACTTAGTCTTTCAAGATTTGCTGAATAGACTGAGACAACAGCGTAATTCCGCACGTGCACCGTACTGGTCCGTACATGTATTATAATCATTGTACCATAAATGAAAGCACTGGACTGAATATGACCCCGCATGATCATAGCTAACTCCAGGGCCATTCTTTCTAGAAGATGTGTTTAACAATGCATACAGTATGTATATTTGTATGGGCTTGTGTTTTGTGTCCTATTGTTACGAGTTAACACAAATTAGGTTATATACATATATCAGGCCCGTAGGCTGGGGGGGGGGTCGGTGGGTTCGGTCGACCCCCCCCGCTCGTCAGAACTAGTTCCGCTTGCCATCAAAATAATTTATTCATAACTTCTACACATGTAGCTATAGCCCGCGAGAATGAGATAACAATACATGCAGGCTTAGCAACCGCGGGACATCCATTCTAAAATGGGACGCCCACGTCCCGCCCACAACAAACAGCAGCGGCGGAACAGGGGGAGGGCCGTGAATTAAATTACGGGTTCCGTGCAACTATGGGTAAAAGTTCCGCATACGATCAAGAATTGCGGAACTTTTACCCATGCATACTGTTAGTTGGGCGTAGCCCGACCTTCGCGTATTGGCGGATACGCGAAGGTCGGGCTATGCCCAACTAGCATATACTGTTACATGTAGTCATTTGAGTTGCATACGACAAATCGCCCGGAAGTTGCCCCGTGTATGCCAGCCTTTAGACTCGCAACTCGCAAGCCAGACCTACATGTACTTCATTATTGAACGGGAACACAAACTGGGCTATATCCATGTTTCTATGCAATTATGCTATGTTTTGTGGTTGAAAAATTGCAAAAGTTGCAAAGCGGCTGGGGCTCCGCCCCAGACCCCGATGGGGGAGCTTACAGCGCTCCCCCATACCCCCTAGCTGGGCGAGAGGGGGCTATGCCCCCTCCTGCTCCCACCTCCGCTCTTAATCAGTTCCACCTTATTGCTTCCCGAACCCCCCCGTCTCCCGACCAGCCTACGGGCTTGTATATATTAGGACCTACTTAGTATATTATGTAGGATTAATTTGAATTGTCATGGATACGATTAGCAAAACAGCTGATGTACTGTACAATCCTACGTCGTCAGTTATAGTACGTCGGAAGTAAACATTACATCATTGCATATAAGGGCTATTAATGTATGTCGTTTACAGACGTTTGCTCTCGTCCGCTACGCAGAGATATACATGTAAGCATGTAATTAAAATAAAACGGGCATTATATTACAGACCTGGCCTACAAATCTATCTGCCTGAAATTCTGTTCTAAATTTAGATCTGGAATACCGGGTAGTGAATGCAAAATTTCCGTAATCCCTCGTTTCTTTACTTTTTACTCCATTTCTGTCTACAAATCAAAGAAAAAAATTAAATTCTTGAGTTTGCGTCGTGGGAAATGTATACGAAGACATGCAGGAAAAGTACCACGAAAGGAAACTATTTCAGTAGCGTTGTCCCGTTCAGTTATAAACGGGTCGGTTACGGAACTATAAATAATTATAGAAATTCGAAACTACATGTATGACGTTTGCATGTCAAAACCATGCACTGGGCTGCACTTTCTATGAGAGACAATGCAACTATTACATGGCTGTATGGTTCCATTCTTAAAGCACGCACTGTTGGTTTCCAGCGACGTTATAATAGCGTGTAAAAAAAAAAAACAAAAAAAAAAACGAACAAACAAAAAAAAAAAAAAAAACGCAGATTAAAAATAAAAACCTACTCCGGTGGACCTTGAACATTGGAATGGTCTACTCATCCTGGGTCTATGTAAGTTACACACACACACGCACTCCATACGGCATTACGCACGCACGCACGCATGCACACAACACATGCTACTGTGTACGATGTGGTGTGCACTAATAAGATGAGGGAGCTAGATGTCATGGCGATGAACATAAACACTGCATATGGATCCCATACATCAGTGGCGGCGGAACCGGTCTGGCCGACCAGGCCATGGCCTGACCAATCTTGGACCAGAGCTCATTAAATATTCATAGATCATTAATTGTTTATAAACCAATATTCTTAATTCGAGTATACGTATGCGTAAGCGTACGCGCGCGATGGTATAACAGCTAGTGTAACATATATTCACTACGTATACGTAATGGAGGTGTCCTCGGTAAATAGTATGGCAGGCTCTTGGAGCATCGCCGCTATGAGGCGTGCGATGTACCCTCACTACCAACAGCCTGTGTTATTGTGCCTTTGTTTCTGTATTTGGTACTAAGTGCAAGTACGTGATACAAAATTAATAGTAATATTAATACGTAATACATGCAAGTTTTAGCTTGGAGTTAGCAGCATTGCAATATAGTCTGCGAGTAATATTCACAGAAAATCTGACAGTATGGCAGCTAGCAGCGATTGTCGATGTGTCGAAGGTTTCATCATCTGCCGATAAAATATGTCTTTCTGGAGCGTTCTCTTAGTACGAAGAGCTAGCAGATCATGCCAGTACACATGGTTCAATACCTGCAAGGCCATGGCTGCATTACGATGAAGGTCAGGATATCGATGCTACCATAGATAATAGAGAATAAACCATCTATAGTGCACCACTTATCTGTTGTCAGAATGAAAGTCGAAGCGAGATGTAACTGCAAAATGAGATCCATCATGATCATTTGTAAGCTATCATAAAGTTTATAGATATCAATAGGCTCAGTACCACTGATTTAATACCATTCAATTTCAGACCCAGGCTTTTGCCACTTGAAGGATGCTACCAATTCGTGAGCTAGGCTTATCGGCGCCGGCATATCTATTCCACAAGGATCATGGTAACCGTTATGCCGGCGCGGCTACAAATAAACTCTTCAAGTGAGCGATCCTTCAATTTTGCGCGATGCGTCGAGTTAAATCGTACCTACGATCCAAAATGACGCAGGATCGGCTGAATCATTTCATGATCATGATTTCACTGACATCGCAAAGGGGTTTGCTAGTGCGAATGAATGCGGACAACAAACATTTGGTCACTTCAATTGATTTATCATCTTTTCCATGTATCAGTTAATTTGAATGTATTAATATGGTGTGTGGGCGTGGCATGCTGGGTGTGGCATGCATTAATTATTAATGGGCCTGACCAATCAAAATAACCTTCCGCCGCCTATGATACTACATGAACAGGTGTAGTGACATTATTGAGTGCGATTGGGCAGAATAGTGCACTAATTACAAGAACTGATTTTAAAAGTTACACTTATTATGCAACCATTGTGTCAGTGTCGTCCAATAACAAAACAAACATTTAAATGCTAACATCTCATCTGACGTAACTGCAGTGTGGTAAATTGGAGCACAATCTATCCTCTAGTAAAAAGAAAACTTTCCAAAAGAATAACAACGTATGCCATGTATGGATAATTTAGTGCTCTACTGTGGGACAGCTGGGTAGCCACGTAAGAATTATGTCATAGAGACTCTTAACGTGAAATCAAAAAACTTCAAAAATTGTTTGTTTCATTTTCATAGCATATTAGATGCAGTAGGAAAAGTCATTTGGCGAATTTTTATTACTGGCGATTTGATATGATGGCCATTAATAATATGATAGCAACTAAAATATACAGGCACAACAAACCAATAGCACAAAGAAAAACAAAAAAGAATCCTCTGCAGGTTTCAGTAGGCTAATCCTTGGCCTTCTCAGCCTGCACATGCGCATAGGCAGTATGCAACCCTGAGTCATCAAGCTCTATGGCTGAAGTTGAATGAGATTTGTTCTCCAACCATTCATTGGGATCCTGCTGATGGGTCGTTACTTCCTGTGATGGCTTAGGGTGTACTCTGTGGATTAAGAAAATAGTAATCATAATAATAATGATACATTAGTTCATTTAATTAAAAAAATTATGCAGAAGTCATTAACATTAATAAATACCCCCCCCCCCCCCCCAAGTCTTTTGGTGCGTTAGTTAATCACATTTGTTATTACATTGTGATAAGGAATGCAACAGTCTTGGTGCGTAATTGTAACTGCTTTGGTGGGGAGCTGGGCCTGCAGCTTTGGGTGGGGGGAGCTGGGCCTGCAGCTTTGGTAGAGGGAGCTGGGCCTGCAGCTTTGGTGGGGAGCTGGGCCTGCAGCTTTGGTGGGGAGCTGGGCCTGCAGCTTTGGTGGGGGGAGCTGGGCCTGCAGCTTTGGTGGGGGGAGCTGGGCCTGCAGCTTTGGTGGGGAGCTAGGCCTGCAGTTTTGGTGGGGAGCTGGGCCTGCAGCTTGGGTGGGGAGCTGGGCCTGCAGCTTTGGTGGGGGGAGCTGGGCCTGCACTTTTGGTGGGGAGCTAGGCCTGCAGCTTTGGTGGGGAGCTGGGCCTGCAGCTTGGGTGGGGAGCTGGGCCTGCAGCTTTGGTGGGGAGCTGGGCCTGCAGCTTTTGTGGCCGTGCAAAGAAAGCATGTGCCAAAAAAAAAAACAATGATCCCCTGTGGTCTTGAGGCTAAAGCTTCCCACTATGCATTGCTTCTTGTATACCCAGATTGAAATGATCATATTTAGTAGTGCAATACCCTCAGGGATGGTTCTTGCATTTGAAGATTGGACTGCCTGTCAGACAGTATGCAAATTTAGTTACATGTATTACTTATTCCATGACACATAAAACTTACTAGATGTATAATAACTAGACCTACAATAACTAGACCTATAATAACTATACCTATAATAACTAGACCTACAATAACTAGACCTATAATAACTAGACTACATACATGGTAAGACTACACGTAGATATAGCCTATAGCATTGGCTTGGGCCTAAAATGGTGGTACACTAAATGGAGACGTGCACATATTTTGTTAGGTATTGGATATGACATCATTTGAGCTTGTATGATGTGATTTTATCTCGTGATTCGTATCATTAGTGTTAATTAAACACTTACCAAGCTCAATAATGCAGTCATAATATAATACATGAATTGATAAATGCAAAAACCAGGTATATGGTTAAATTGGTTCAATTTTGATTTGACCATTTGAGAAATTAAACAAAACTATTCACAATGAAGTGTAATTATTATTGAGTTATTATCCCAATTCGATTTGTTTTACATGGTATGATGTCATTGGCTTAAATGACATTGCAATAAACAAAACCAGAAACCTTACTGGGAGTAATTTGTGGAATGTATGTATTTGTGTGTGTGTGTGTGTGTGTGTGTGTATGTGTGTGTGTGTGTGTGTGTGTGTGTGTGTATGTGTGTGCACACCATAACTGCAGCTAATGCAACAAAAATACCTCAAGAGTGAGGCCACACCCACAGCTACACACACCACTCCTGCTAGGAGGGGAAGGTAGTAAAATGGAGTCAGTAGACCTGTGTATCTGGTGAGTCCAGACGTGATGCAGCCATTGTCGTTGCTCAGGGAGACTGACAGCTGGGTTGTGTGGGAGTAGAGCAGGTCCTCTGCGATGGCAGAGTCTCCCACTATCAGTAACATCACCAGGAGGTCCGCACACAGCACCACCTCCAGGAGGTTGACCACAGCTGACTTGTAAGGCTGGAGGAAGGCGTAGGCACAGATGTAGGCCATGAGGAGGTAGGAGGGAGGGACAGGGTTCCCGGGGAAGGGGAGGGTGAAGAGGAGGAGCAGGAACCTCCTGGCTAGCTCCACAGCCCCCCACCACCTCCATTCCTCCTTGAAGGCATCAGTGAGGGGCTCTACTAGGTGACGGAGCCACACTGGTCGCTATGGAAACATGCACGCAGCCAATAAATACATGACCAGCCAATCATCCAACCCTGCAGATTATGTGACTAATATGTAATGACCTCACTTATACCTCATCATGCTTTGGAATGCACTCTGAATATGTGAATAATACAGACCTTACATATAGGCACTGATGACTCAATAAGTTACTGACCATATTAGGTAGCATGCACATATAGATGGCACGCCAACCTTCAGTTTCTCTGTGGATACCATGGCGACCAGAGGGATTAGCCCCGCCTCCACCACCAGGGCCAAGATGGAGAGCAGGGCCAGGGGGAGGTGCCCACGTGTGAAGCAGTCCACTGTACCATCCACATACCACCTCTGTGGGCGGGGCATTAAAAAGGGTGTGGCATCAGATAAATACATGTATAATGGCTCTCTTTCAAAATGTACATATCCATTGTACTGTAGTATAGTATAAGTATTAATATTTTTGCTTAACAGCTCCTACAAGTAGAGTATTTACTTAATGGCTTCTACAAGATGCCCTTACAGGTGTGGTGTGCCCACTGCTGTCTTGGATCAGTGGACAGTTCAGAACACTCATGGATGTGTGGACTGCCTGGGTGTACAGTAGGAGCACAAGCGTCCACACCCCATACCATGGTATGGAACGGAGCCTGAGTACCTTCTTCCTGAAATGTGCAGATACATTACACCCTCTTATGAAGCCATAACCTCCCTCACCTTATCACCAAGGTGATCACAACGGTCACACCAACCAGAAGAGGGGGTGTGTACCGGAGGAAGTAGGAGACTAAAGGGTTAAGGTTGTTGAGGAGACAGAAGTCATAAGGGAAATAGAGGGCCAGGGAGGAGGAGATGTAGTAGAGATATGGACGGACTGTCTCAAAGGAGATGGGAAACTCCTCACTGATGAGGGGAGCCAGCTGAGAAGTGGATCACATGACTATCATGTGAGCACTCTAGGAGTTCATAGAGTGACTCACTTGAATGGCAAATAGACAAGGGTAGAACCCTGCCATTAGTGAGTGGGGGTACATCATGATGCCAATGGTAACTATGACAACCACCACATCTATTGAAGATCATAGGAGCAGTCCAATAAAGGTTACAGAATGAGCACAGGGGACTTACATAGACCCAGGATGAGTAGACCATTCCAATGTCTACATGTAACACAGGTGTTAGTCAGGACACTAACCGCATATCCCTGGGGACATTGACCACAAAGTATCCCTATGGTAGGGGGTGTGGTTAGTGAGAATGTACTAATACATGTACAATACACACACACGCACGCACGTATGCACACACACACACGCACGCACGTATGCACACACACAAACACAAACACACACACACACACACACACACACACCAGTCCTGTTGCAGTTACACTGGGCCTCAGGACTGTCATATGTGTACACACTTCCATAAGTGTTTGAACCAGCACTGGTGTTGTGGATCTGCACACAGTACCCATTGGGGCAGTGATAGGTCTTCAACGCCTGTGCAGAGGCCACACCTCCTACGGCCACCGCCCACAGAGAGGGCTGGGGAAGAGTGATGAAATGAATTCATGTTACAAATAAGATGTAATGTGCATGATATTTGCACGAGGATCACATGATGACCACATGATTATCACATGATGATAACATGATGATCACACACCTTGAGGAGCACAGAATCCAGACCGGGTTCACAGTTCACTATGTTGGCGTCAGTTACTGTGTCACATGTGCATGAGAGGCCAAAGTCAGATGATGTGTAAGGAGAACTTTGCAGTACATATCCTGGGGGGCAGTGCTTCATTGCCATGGAAACATTGCATTTGCTTATTCCTCCTCCATTGAACTGGGGCAATAAATAGAGATAATGCACTATGCACAGCGTACACTAAGCACCTGGTTTCCTTGAGTGATCAGGGAGAGGGACATATTGATAACTTCATAATCCTCCTGCATCAGTGAATAGGAGCAGTCGCTGGTGTCCAGTGATGGAAGATCTGACAGGAGGTTTGGATGGAATACAGGTTTTGACTGTAGGGGATGGGGAGGAGAAGATAATGTGAGGAAAAGGAATGGAAGGAGAGGAAGAGGGCATGATGGAATGGGGAGGAGAGGAGTAGAGGAAGAGGGCATGATGGAATGGGGAGGAGAGGAGTAGAGGAAGAGGGCATGATGGAATGGGGAGGAGAGGATAGAGGAAGAGGGCATGATGGAATGGGGAGGAAAGGAGTAGAGGGCATGATGGAATGGGGAGGAAAGGAGTAGATGAAGAGGGCACGATAAAATGTACATTACAATGCTACTTCTGCAGTCACCTTAATGGAGTACACACTTGTCAGTACGTAGGTCCAGACTACAAACTCAAGATGCATGTCGGTCAAGTGATGGTAGCTATTGTAAAATCTTAGTAGCTATTGTGAAATCTTAGCAGCTGTTGTGAAAGCTTAGTAGCTATTGTGAAATCTAAGTAGCTGTTGTGAAATATTAGTAGCTATTGTGAAATAAAGTTACTTTACAGCTTCAATCCTCTAACTTTCAATAATGTTAACGAGGTAACACTTCCTCACAAATAAGTACTTATTTAAAAATACTAAACTTAGAATATTCATGTCGCAGAATGCTCAGCCCTTTAAGGACAGCCTTACCCATGGGAATGTAGACTATACCTGACAATCAGAGGTCAGGCATTAAAAGGCAACATTGGACCACGCCCACTACTCTCCACCATTCCACCTCCTTCTGATCAATGGTAGGTGGCTCCCTTCCTCCTACCCTGGCACAGCCACATAACATGACCAGCGTCTTTGATTCAGAACACAGGTCTACAACATGGTGACCAGCCGCACATTGGTGTCTGTAGGCTAGTGGTAAAGAGCCAGTGCTCCTGGGGACCCGACGCCATGTCTGCCTGATCATGGGCCACACACATTGGCTAGAAACTAAGCTCTAGCTGGTTGTTGGCTTTGGAAACACACTGAGCAGGTCTGGGCATTTAAAGTATTTATATTTAACCCCTCACTGACCAAAGACGAGGAGGTGCCTACGCTGAAGACTGCATAGGTGGGGTGATTGAGCTCATCAAGTGCATTAAGTTGTAGGGAAATAGTCTCCCCCGGTGATGCGAAATATGAAGAGTTCTCTACCCCAATGGATACTGCGGGAGTCTGAAGATAGAAGGTGCGACTGGTATTGCTCTGAGGTGGGTGTCCAAGGTTATGATTTGATCCATCTGCATCCACAAAGGGCCACTTGAGAATGTTCTGGCTGTCAAAGAATGGCTCAGATAAATCTCTCCATGAGCAGAAGTCAAGCTGACTGATGTATGCTACAGGTCCAATCAAGGCAGAGTTACCAGAGAAGGATACACTAAGCTGGAGGTGGAAGAGAGTACTCATTACCACCAGACCACACCCAGTGGCATAAGAGGACACACCCCCTTCCACTGGAAAGGAGACAGCTGGTAGTCCTCATACTGGATGAAGCAGAGAGGATTGTACAGCAGCTTGGTGAAGCCAGGTACCTCGGGACTGTAGTCTTTGACAAAGGCCGCTCCTAGCCTAGACAATATTCCTCCCAAGAGGATCATCTTATCAAATACACAGTACTAGCAGTATACCTTCCATGGTTCCCTTCAAAACTCATAGTGGTCCCTTCAGTGAGTATCAGCTGCCCCTGGGAGGTGACATAGATCGCACCTCCATCAGAGATGTCAGCGTTGTTCTCAATGAAATCAAATGTACCATTCAAAGTGAGAGTGGCTTCTATAACCTACACATGACACAACCAATTTTTCATTTCTTATCTCAAATCAATTCTAATTGAAGCCTACCCTCAGTGCGGCCCCAGTGTTGTTGATGAATACACTGTGCCCATCCATCAGAAGTGGACCATAGGGTATTGCCACAGTGCCCCCAGTGACCCCTACGTTGTTCTGAAATGTGCTGAAACGTAGATGTACAGAACAGCGGTGAAAAGTTTAAACATATGTGTGCACAATACAGCACTGGAATGTTCAGCACTGGAACATACATGAACTGTACAAACCAGCATTGGAACATACATGTATCAATTGAACAAATTTACTTAAAAGCACTTACAGTGTTGGAACAATACAGTATCAAGCATGCAAACAGTATTCATTTCATAGGTGCCGACCCATTAATGACCAATACATGTAAGTGATGTAACTGGTGTAACAGGACTGTAGGCAACTTTTTTCTTTGGAGGTGCTGAAAAATGAAAAGCCGGGGGGGGGGAGGGGGGGGGGAGGGGGGGGGAGGGGGAGATATAGTATTAGTTTCAATTAATTGTATACTTCGATCTCCAATAACAGGCAGATACATATGGTAGGCTGTTGAGCAAGTACATGTACCAGTGCATATCCATAGTTGTGTGGTTCTGGGATTGCAACAGACCCTGCAACATCTTAGAGCTCACAAGAAATGGCATCTGATTGGTGGCGATATGAGTTGGGGTAGCGCATTCTACTCCTAGTCAGTCCAGGACTTTTGAAATTACTTCAAAATGGACATACTAATATAAGCACACTGTCTTTGCAGAGGCATGAGCAATGAGCAGCGAAAGAAACCCAGAAGTGTATTATATTTAAACTAATGCATTACATGCATAATTATACAGCAGCTAGTTTTTAAACTATACTTCATGAGTTCCCATTATACCAGGTTTTTATTTATTACGGTAATGGTCTCCCAAACGATTTGAAGCACCCCAAGCACCTATGGACACAGCCTACAGGAAAGGAGTGGGGGTGGGGGGGGGGTAGAATTTTACTAATAGGTGACCCTGCAAAAACATTTGTGATGTAAGGCAAAAATTATTTCGTAATCATTGTTAAATGTACATATGTATGTATACGTGTAAGCATATGTGGTTGATTCATCAACAAATTGTTAAGTAAAACTTTCAAGAGTGAGGGGGACCACATTTTGGGGAGGAGGGGGATTATTCAAACCCATTGACTTCCCCCCCGCACCCCCCACCTTGCAAACATTGAGGGTCCTTCATACTCGTCCCCAAACAAGACATATGTTATGTCCATCTTTCACTGGCCAACCCTCTCTGTACAGAGAGGTCCACCTTTCACTGGGCACATGTACTGTTAATTAATTATACTCCACCCATGAATAATGTGCACTTACCAGCTGGTGATCCTGTAAGGATGGAGAGTAGTGGTGGACTGGAAGAAGGCCAGAGACACAAACCCAATGGCCGCTGCATACTCTGATGCATAGTTACCATCAAACAGGCAGTTCTCAAATGAGACAAAGTAGCCATCACCCGGGCTGAGGGGAGGAACAGCATAGGCTCCACCTCCATACATTGCTGCAGTGGTTTAAAATAAACTATTATCAAATAAATAAACGTTTGCAGACATTCACTGATGACTCCTCCCAGAGTTCCACCCACCAATGACCCCTCCCAGAGCTCCACCCACTGATGACCCCTCCCAGAGCTCCACCCACCAATGACCCCTCCCCAAGCACACTGCTTGATGTGCCTCAAAATGCAAGAACATCCCATCGTGTATAGACTGGAAGGACACACTAAAGACATGACAGCACTTTAACCTTTCTCCTACCTTGGTTACGTAAGAAGGTGCAGTTGGTGATGAGCATGTTGTTAGGGAACCTTCTGTCCAATGGAATGAATAGGCTTGTATCAAGGCCCCCTCCAGCCCCCCCACTCCCTCCATTTCCATTTGTCCCCGTCACGTTGTTCCCCTCCAGGAGTGAATCGGCCAATAGGAACGTGTGACCAGAGAGATGCCCATCCAACAAGAGGAAGACCCCGCCCCCACGTGTACTGGCCGAGTTGTTGGTGAAAGTGCAGCCAATGATTGTGATAATGACAGGGTCATCCTGCTCCACATACACAGCCAGACCTCCTCCCCTTCCAACAAAGATTCTATTCTTGATCAGGGTAGTAGAGGTCACCTGGTTCACAGGGTAAGCGACGTTCCTCGCGAAGGAGCTTCCCGCCACCAGTACGCTCGGCTTGGTTTGATTGGTGTGCGACACCCCATTGATACCGATGGCCACGCCTCCTGCATTACCGCGATACTGGGAGTCTTGTATAACGGATGTGGCATGCATAGTTGTCCGAGAACGAACAATTAACTATCTCCGTGGTGAGACAATTGTACACATCCAGAGCCCCGCCCCCTACAAACGACCTACGGGAAACAGTCGTTTAGCACACAAAGCAAAATTCTAGCACTGCTTATGATGCAGAAATATATATATACGCATAGTTTATCCCCCCCCCCCCCCCCCCCGCGTACACACCTGAATATGGAATTATTGATGTGCAGGTACTCGATGTTTTGCAGGCGAATAGGTCGGTCGCATCCGTGTACATTTACAGACGAGACGACAACAGCCCCCAGCCCGTAGAGATGGATGGAGTGCAAGTTTGTTGTGTTGGAGGAATTGAACGTACACGACACGTTCGATGAAGTGCTTCCAACGATAGTCAGGGAGACGTTGGTGGCGTTTATGTACACAGGCGTCGTGAGGGAGTGGACTCCATCTAGGAGGTCCACGATGACACACATCCCGGGCCACTGGCCGGAGGAGAGGTCGAGTAGGATGTCTTCGAGGGACTGGCAAGGTGGGAGCGAAGCTACGGATCCGCATGCCGCTGTAGCCTGCAGAGACACACACGAGTCCTGTGTCGCCACTCCTCCTTGTACGGCGGTGAGGACGATAAGAAATCGGAATGCTGCCATCTATGCTAAGAAAATTACAACACGCGTATATTATCTCGGTCCCAGACTCAAATATTTTCATTGCGGATGGAATATGTCATCACCGCAAATACGGGGTATTACGCATTCATGCTTATTCGGTTGCGTGCGTACATGTATTTATTTTATTTTATAGCACGTCATTTTTGCCTTATTATTATTATATATTAATAATACGATAACAAGTAAAATAATCAGGCACAACAAACCAATAGCACAGAGAAGAAACAAAAAAAAATCCTCTGCAGGTTTCAGTAGGCTAATCTTTTGCCTTCTCAGCCTGCACATGCCCACAGGCAGTATGCAACCCTGAGCCATCAAGCTCTATGGCTGAAGTTGAATGAGATTTGTTCTCCAACCATTCATTGGGATCCTGCTGATGGGTCGTTACTTCCTGTGATGGCTTAGGGTGTACTCTGGATTAAGAAAATAGTAATAATAATAATAATGATACATTAGTTCATTTGATTTAAATGGTTAAAAAATCATACATGTATGCAGAAGTCATTAACATTAATAAATAAGCCCCCCCCCCCCCCCCCCCCCCCCAAGTCTTTTGGTGCATTAGTTAATCGCATTAGTTATTACATTGTGATAAGGAATGCAACAGTCTTGGTGCATAATTGTCCCGTAACTGCGTTTGTGGGGAGCTAGGCCTGCAGCTTTGGTGGGGGGAGATGGGCCTGCAGCTTTGGTGGCCGTGCAAAGAAAGCATGTGCCAAAAAACCCCAATGGTCCCCTGGGGTCTTGAGGCTAAAGATTCCCACTATGCACTGCTTCTTGTATACCCAGATTGAAATGATCAAATTTAGTAGTGTAATACCCTCTTGGATGGTTCTTGCATTTGAAGATTGGACTGCCTGTCAGACAGTATGCAAATTTAGTTACATGTTTCCATGACACATAATTTTGTAGACTAATAGACGTATAATAACCTATAATATAATAACTAGCATTGGCTTGTGCCTAAAATGGTGGTACACTAAATGGAGACGTGCACATATTTTGTTAGGTATTGGATTTGACATCATTTGAGCTTGTATGATGTGATTTTGTCTGGTGATTCATTTCATTAGTGTTAATTATTAGCGATAAATACTTACCACGCTCAATAATGCAGTCATAATATAATATGTGAATCGATAAATGCAAAAACCAGGTATATGGTTAAATTGGTTCAATTTTGATTTGACAATTTGAGAAATTAAATAAAAATATTCACAATGAAGTGTAATTATTATTGAGTGAGTTATAATCCCAATGCGATTTGTTTTACATGGTATGATGTCATTGGCTTAAATGACAATGCAATAAACAAAACCGGAAACCTTACTGGGAGTAATTTGTGGAATGTATGTATTGTGTGTGTGTGTGTGTGTGTGTGTGTGTGTGTGTGTGTGTGTGTGTGTGTGTGTGTGTGTGTGTGTGTGTGTGTGTGTGTGTGTGTGTGTGTGTGTGTGTGTGTGTGTGTGTGTGTGTGTGTGTGTGTGTGTGTGTGTGTGTGTGTGTGTGTGTATGTGTGTGCACACCATAACTGCAGCTAATGCAACAAAAATACCTCAAGAGTGAGGCCACACCCACAGCTACACACACCACTCCTGCTAGGAGGGGAAGGTAGTAAAATGGAGTCAGTAGACCTGTGTATCTGGTGAGTCCAGACACGATGCAGCCATTGTCGTTGCTCAGGGAGACTGACAGCTGGGTTGTGTGGGAGTAGAGCAGGTCCTCTAGGATAGCAGAGTCTCCCACTATCAGTAACATCACCAGGAGGTCCACACACAGCACCACCTCCAGGAGGTTGACCACAGCTGACTTGTAAGGCTGGAGGAAGGCGTAGGCACAGATGTAGGCCATGAGGAGGTAGGAGGGAGGGACAGGGTTCCCGGGGAAGGGGAGGGTGAAGAGGAGGAGCAGGAACCTCCTGGCTAGCTCCACAGACCCCCACCACCTCCATTCCTCCTTGAAGGCATCAGTGAGGGGCTCTACTAGGTGACGAAGCCACACTGGTCGCTATGGAAACAGAGAAAAATAATTCCATGCAGTAGACATTGGCACTGCAAGTTGCTCGTTGCACAGTAACAC
The DNA here is from genome assembly GCA_949361645.1 of Spongilla lacustris. Classification (NCBI taxonomy): domain Eukaryota; kingdom Metazoa; phylum Porifera; class Demospongiae; order Spongillida; family Spongillidae; genus Spongilla; species Spongilla lacustris. The sequence goes on from OX442428.1 coordinate 6,289,868, forward strand.
AATCTTGTGTCCCCTATATCCTTAAAATAGTTACACCCATATTGATTTTTTATTGGTGACGGACCCACACTGGTCGCTACAAAATTTGCACACCGTCAATAAATACATGACCAGCCAATGATCCAACCCTACAGGTTATGTGACTAATATGTAATTACCTCACTTATATCTCATCATGCACTCTCAATATGTGAACAATACAGACCTTACATATAGGCACTGATGACTCAATAAGTTACTGACCATATTAGGTAGCATGCATATATAGATGCACGCCTACCTTCAGTTTCTCTGTGGATACCATGGCGACCAGTGGGATTAGCCCCGCCTCCACCACCAGGGCCAAGATGGAGAGCAGGGCCAGGGGGAGGTGCCCATCTGTGAAGCAGTCCACTGTACCATCCACATACCACCTCTGTGGGCGGGGCATTAAAGAAAGGGGTGTGGCATCAGATACATGCATGCATAATGGCTCTCTTTCAAAATGTACATATCCATTGTACTGTAGTATTAGTATTAATGTCTTGTTTACTTAACGGCTTCTACAAGATGCCCTTACAGGTGTGGTGTGCCCACTGCTGTCTTGGATCAGTGGACAGTTCAGAACACTCATGGATGTGTGGACTGCCTGGGTGTACAGTAGGAGCACAAGCGTCCACACCCCATACCACGGTATGGAATGGAGCCTGAGTATCTTCTTCCTGAAATGTGCAGATACATTACACCCTCTTATGAAGCCATAACCTCCCTCACCTTATCACCAAGATGATCACAACAATCAAACCAACCAGAAGAGGGGGTGTGTATCGGAGGAAGTAGGAGACCAAAGGGTTAAGGTTGTTGAGGAGACAGAAGTCATAAGGGAAATAGAGGGCCAGGGAGGAGGAGATGTAGTAGAGATATGGACGGACTGTCTCAAAGGAGATGGGAAACTCCTCACTGATGAGGGGAGCCAGCTGAGAAGTGGATCACATGACTATCATGTGAGCACTCTAGCAGTTCATAGAGTGACTCACTTGGATGGCAAATAGACAAGGGTAGAACCCTGCCATTAGTGAGTGGGGGTACATCATGATGCCAATGGTTACTATGACAACCACCACATCTATTGAAGATCATAGGAGCAGTCCAATAAAGGTTACAGAATGAGCACAGGGGACTTACATAGACCCAGGATGAGTAGACCATTCCAATGTCCACATGTAACACAGGTGTTAGTCAGGACACTAACCGCATATCCCTGGGGACATTGACCACAAAGTACCCCTATGGTAGGGGGTGTGGTTAACAAGAATGCAATAATACATGTACAACATAAACACACACACATGCATGCACGCACCACACACATACACACACACATGCACACACCACACACACACACACACACACACACACACACACATGCACACACACACACACACACACACACACACACACACACACACACACACACACACACACACACACACACACACACACACACACACACACCAGTCCTGTTGCAGTTGCATTGGGCCTCAGGACTGTCATATGTGTACACACTTCCATAAGTGTTTGAACCAGCACTGGTGTTGTGGATCTGCACACAGTACCCATTGGGGCAGTGATAGGTCTTCAACGCCTGTGCAGAGGCCACACCTCCTATTGCCACCGCCCACAGAGAGGGCTGGGGAAGAGGGATGAAATGAAGTCGTATCGCAAATAAGATGTACTGTACATGATTTTTGCATGAGGATCACATGATGATATGACGATCACACGATGATCACACGATGATCATATGATGATCAAATGATAATCACACACCTTGAGGAGCACAGAATCCAGACCAGGTTCACAGTTCACTATGTTGGCGTCAGTTACTGTGTCACATGTGCATGAGAGGCCAAAGTCAGATGATGTGTAAGGAGTACTTTGCAGTACATATCCTGGTGGGCAGTGCTTCATTGCCATGGAAACATTGCATTTGCTGATTCCTCCTCCATTGAACTGGGGCAATAAATAGAGATGATGCACATATGCACAGCGTACACTAAGCACCTGTTTTCCTTGAGTGATGAGGGAGAGGGACATATTGATAACTTCATAATCCTCCTGCATCAGTGAATAGGAGCAGTCGCTGGTGTCCAGTGATGGAAGATCTGACAGGAGGCTTGGATGGAATACAGGTTTTGACTATACATGTAGGGGAAGGGGAGGAGAAGATGATGTGAGGCAAAGGAATGGAAGGAGAGGAAGAGGGTATGATGGAATGGGGAGGAGAGGAGTAGAGGAAGAGGGCATGATGGAATGGGGAGGAGAGGAGTAGAGGAAGAGGGCATGATGGAATGGGGAGGAGAGGAGTAGAGGAAGAGGGCATGATGGAATGGGGAAGAGAGGAGTAGAGGAAGAGGGCATGATGGAATGGGGAAGAGAGGAGTAGAGGAAGAGGGCATGATGGAATGGGGAGGAGAGGAGTAGAGGAAGAGGGCATGATGGAATGGGGAGGAGAGGAGTAGAGGAAGAGGGCATGATGGAATGGGGAAGAGAGGAGTAGAGGAAGAGGGCATGATGGAATGGGGAAGAGAGGAGTAGAGGAAGAGGGCATGATGGAATGGGGAAGAGAGGAGTAGAGGAAGAGGGCATGATGGAATGGGGAGGAGAGGAGTAGAGGAAGAGGGCATGATGGAATGGGGAAGAGAGGAGTAGAGGAAGAGGGCATGATGGAATGGGGAAGAGAGGAGTAGAGGAAGATGGCATGATGGAATGGTAGAGGAAAAGGGCATAATAAGTTGTACATTATAATGCTACTTAAAATAAATTCTACAGTCACCTTAATGGAGTACACACTTGTCCAGACTACAAACTCAAGATGCATGTCAGTCAAGTGATGGTAGCTATTGTGAAATCTTATTAGTTATTGTATTTTGTATGTGGTTAACAAGGTAGCACTTCCTCACAAATAAGTACTTATTTAAAAATACGTGTCACGGAATGCCCAACCCTTTTAGGACAGCCTTATACCCATGGGAAAGACATGACCTCCCCTTTTAAAAGATAGTCTTAATGCGTTCAGTCTATTATACATTCAGCATGTAGACTATACCCAACAATCAGAGGTCAACCACTTTAAAAACAACTTATGACATATGTTTCCAGGTCAGGCTATAAAAGGCAACATTGGACCACGCCCACCACTCCCCCCCCCCCCCCACTCCACCACTCCCCCACCATTCCACCTTTGCTTGGCCCCCCACATGTGTACTGCAATCCTACTGATCAATGGTAGGTGGCTCCCTTCCTCCTACCCTGGCACAGCCACATAACATGACCAGCGTCTTTGATTCAGAACACAGGTCTACATCATGATGACCAGCCACACATTGGTGCCTGTAGGCTAGTGGTAAGGAGCCAGTGCTCCTGGGGACCCGACGCCATGTCTGCCTGATCATGGGCCACACACATTGGCTAGACACTAAGCTCTAGCTGGTTGTTGGCTTTGGCAACACACTGAGCGGGTCTGGGCATTAAAGTATTTATCTTTAACCCCTCACTGACCAAAGACGAGGAGGTGCCTACGCTGAAGACTGCATAGGTGGGGTGATTGAGCTCATCAAGTGCATTAAGTTGTAGGGAAATAGTCTCCCCCGGTGATGCGAAGTATGAAGAGTTCTCTACCCCAATGGATACTGCGGGAGTCTGAAGATAGAAGGTGCGGCTGGCATTGCTCTGAGGTGGGTGTCCGAGGTTACGGTTTGATCCATCTGCATCTACAAAGGGCCACTTGAGAATGTTCTGGCTGTCAAAGAATGGCTCAGATAAATCTCTCCATGAGCAGAAGTCAAGCTGACTGATGTATGCTACAGGTCCAATCAAGGCAGAGTTACCAGAGAAGGATACACTAAGCTGGAGGTGGAAGAGAGTACTCATTACCACCAGACCACACCCAGTGGCATAAGAGGACACACCCCCTTCCACTGGAAAGGAGACAGCTGGTAGTCCTCATACTGGATGAAGCAGAGAGGATTGTACAGCAGCTTGGTGAAGCCAGGTACCTCGGGGCTGTAGTCTGTGACAAAGGCCGCTCCTAGCCTAAACAATATTCATCACAAGATCACCTTATCAAATACACAGTACTAGCAGTATACCTTCCACGGTTCCCTTCAAAGTTCATAGTGGTCCCTTCAGTGAGTATCAGCTGCCCCTGGGAGGTGACATAGATCGCACCTCCATCAGAGATGTCAGCATCATTCTCAATGAAATCAAATGTACCATTCAAAGTGAGAGTGGCTCCTATAACCTACACACAGCACAACCAGTTTTTCATTTCTTATCTCAAATCAAGTCTAATTGAAGCCTACCCTCAGCGTGGCTCCAGTGTTGTTGATGAATACACTGTGCCCATCCATCAGAAGTGGACCATAGGGTATTGCCACAGTGCCCCCAGTGACCCCAATGTTGTTCTGAAATGTGCTGAAATGTAGATGTACAGAACAGCGGTGAAAAGTTTAAAGTGTGTGCACAATACAGAACTGGAATTTTCAGTACTGAAACATACATGAACTGTACAAACCAGCATTGGAACATACATGTATTAATTGAACAAACTTACTTACAGTATTGGAACAATGTATCAAGCATGCAAACAGTATTCATTTCATAGGTACCGACCCATTAAAATGTAAGTGATGTAACTGGTGTAACAGGACTGTAGGCAACCTTTTTCTTTGGGGGTGCTGAAAAATGAAAAGCCGGGGGTGGGGGGGGGGGGGGGGGGGGGGGGGGGAGGGGGAGATATAGTATTAGTTTCAATTAATTGTATACTTCGATCTCCAATAACAGGTAGATGCGTATGGTAGGCTGCTGAGTAAGTACCAGTGCACATCCATAGTTGTGTGTTACTGGGATTGCATGCATGCAACAGACTCTGCAACATCTTAGAGCTCACAGGAACACTGGACAAAATAATGGATTTACTATGTCTGATTTAATAAGTTTTACGCTTACATTTACCGCGTACGTAAAGGTACAAACATATTTACATACATATTTACGCCACATTTGCAATATACGAGTAAAGTCAGCATACATTTACGTATGTATTTGCTACATGTTTGCTCGCACTAGATTTGGGATCACCTTTACTTGGGTAAGCAAATATTATATGACCTAGCGAAATCCCTTGTTTTCACTGCTTCTTCGTTCATAGAATGACTACATGTAGTAGTAGGTTCTGCTATCACTACTATACGTGGAGTACTCTTAGTTGGGCATTGCCCGACCTTCGATTTGCGAAGTGGCGGACTGTACAAAGTAAAGAGGCGATATGAATGCGTACAGGTAGCCCTCCAAAAAGCGGAGAGACGCAGACACTCCAACATATCTTGAGTGCTCTTTCGCCCTTACTTTTGGATTGTAGGGTCCACTCCGCGTCCAGCACGCTACGAATTAATTCCGGCGTAAACCCACCTTTACACTATTGCGTAAACATCAGGTTTGCTTCGTTGTAAACATAAGTAAATATGTGTGAACCTGACCATGTTTACACCGTGTTTACCGCTTGCGTAAACCCGTTTTTTTTACGCAGTGGAACTGGCATCTGATTGCTGGGCGATATGAGGTGGGGTAGCTCATTCTACTACATGACTTTTGAAATTACTTCATAATGGCTAATATAAGCACACTTTCTTTGCAGAGGCATGAGCAATGAGCAGCAAAAGAACAGTTATAAACCCAGAATTCTATTATATTTAAATTATTCCGGCATAATAATACAACGGCTAGTTTTAAAACTATACTTCATGAGTTCCCGTTATACCATCAACACCCAGGTTTATTTAAGAGGTCTCCCAAAAGAGCACCCACAAGCATTTATGGATGCAGCCTACAGGAAGGGGGGAGGAGGGGGGGGGGGGGGGGGGAGGGGGAGGGAATCATTTTTTTTAAATAGGTGACCCTGCGACAATATTTGTGATGTAAGTCAAATATTTATTACATAATCATTGTTAAATGTACATATTTACGTATACGTGTAAGCATATGTAGTTGATTCATGAAAAAATTGTTAAATAAAACTTTCAAGTGTGAGGGTAACCACATTTTGGGGAGGAGGGGGGGATCGTTCAAACCCATTGACTCCCCCCCACCCCCCACCCCTGCAAAGTAATAACATTGAGGGTCCTTCAGACTAGTCCCCCAAAAACACATATGTTATGCCCATCTTTCCCTGGCCGACCCTCACTGTACAGAGAGGTCCACCTTTCAACATGCAGTTACAATACTGTTAAAACATTATACTCCACCCATGAATAAAGTGCACATACCAGCTGGTAATCCTGTAAGGATGGAGAGTAGTGAAGGACTGGAAGAATGCCAGAGACACAAACCCAATGGCCGCTGCATACTCTGATGCAAAGTTACCATCAAACAGGCAGTTCTCAAATGAGACAAAGTAGCCATCACCCGGCCTGAGGGCGGGAAGAACATAGGCTCCGCCTCCATACATTGCTGCAGTGGTTTAAAATAAATTATTTGCAGACATTCACTGATGACCCGTCCCAGAGCTCCACCCACTAATGACCCATCCCAGAACTTCACCCTCCCAGCATTATATGTGCTTCAAACTGCATGCAGTTTGAAGCACATATTATGCTGTGTCCTTTCAGTGGTAGCTTGCAAGAGACCACTGAAAGGACACATGCAGCAGTTTGAACACTTCACTTTATGTACCTTGGTTACGTAAGAAGGTGCAGTTGGTGATGAGCATGTTGTTAGGGAACCTTCTGTCCAATGGAATGAAAAGGGTTGTAGCAATACCCCCTCCAGCCCCCCCACTCCCTCCATTTCCACTTGCTCCAGTGAAATTGACATTGTTTCCCTCCAGGAGTGAATTGGCCAATAGGAACGTGTGACCAGAGAGGTGCCCATCGAGGAACAGGAACACCCCGCCCCCACGTGTACTGGCCGAGTTGTTGGTGAAAGTGCAGCCAATGATTGTGATAATGACAGGGTCATCCTGCTCCACATACACAGCCAGACCTCCTCCCCTTCCAACAAAGATTCTATTCTTGATCAGGGTACTAGAGGTCACCTGGTCCACAGGGTAAGCGATGTTCCTCGCAAAGGAGCTTCCCGCCACCAGTACGCTCGGCTTTGTTTGATTGGTGTGCGACACCCCATAGATTCCGATGGCCACGCCCCCTGCATTACCGCGATACCGGGAGTCTTGTATAACGGTGGTGGCATAGTTGTCCGCGAACGAACAATTAACTATCTCCGTGGTGAGACAATTGTACACATCCAGAGCCCCGCCCCCTACAAAGGACCTAAGGGAAACAGTCGTTTAGTACACAAGGCAAAATTCTAGCACTGCTTACGATGCATACATATACGCATAGTTTATCTACATCCCCCCTCCCCCCCGCGCACACACCTGAATATGGAGTTGTTGATGTGCAAGTGCTCGATGTTTTGCAATCGAATAGGTCGGTCGCATCCGTGTACATTTACAGACGAGACTATAACAGTCCTCAGTTCGTACAGGTGGATGGAGTGCAAGTTTGTTGTGTTGGAGGAATTGAACGTACACGACACGTTCGATGAAGTGCTTCCAACGATAGTCAGGGAAACGTTGGTGGCGTTTATGTACACAGGCGTCGTGAGGGAGTGATTTCCATCTAGGAGGTCCACGATGACACACATCCCAGGCCAATGGCCGGAGGAGAGGTCGAGTAGGATGTCTTCGAGGGACTGGCAAGGTGGGGGCGAAGCTACGGATCCGCATGCCGTTGTAGCCTGCAGAGACACACACGAGTCCTGTGTCGTCACTCTCACTTGTACGGCGGTGAGGACGATAAGAAATCGGAATGCTGCCATCTACATGTATGCTAAGAAAATTACAACACGCGTATATTATCTCGGTCCCAGACTCAAATATCTTCAGTTGCGGATGGAA